>MJUU01008745.1:55208-66818 GCA_002080025.1 Modiolus philippinarum | reverse complement strand
AAAAAAGAACAGAAAACAATCTCATTAAAATACAGATCTTTCGCGTACGCTGCCCTACCACAACTATTAGAATACAGATCTTTAGCGTAGCCTTCCCTACCGCAACTTTGTTTACAGTTGCGGTAGGGTAGCTAACGCCAAAGATCTGTATTTTTTATAAGATTGAAACAAACACAACAAACAAATGAAATTCCAAATTATAAACTTAAATTAAAATGAAAACAATTACCAATTGAAAATGTAGAAATATAATTTATCCAAACCAATCAAGAAAACAAGATATGAATGCTAGAAACATAAAAAGAAAAAAAAACCAATGAATATTAAATTAAAAAAAAACTTTCATTTTCCTTGGTCTGTCAAATATATACATATCTTGTTCCTTGTACTATGAAATGTTAACGGTTATCTGACGACTGTACCCTCCGACAAAACTTTATTTTTTTAAAGTATTTTTGGATGACACAAGAAATAAAAAATAAATAAAAACCAACTGTTCTTTGTAATGTTTTTAGTGGGTGGGTGAGACCAAAGGCTTTAGTTTTGGCCGTACTTTCAAGTCTTTTAAGATTACAATTTTTGTTCTTTAGAGCAAGCATTCACAAGATCAGTATATGAACCTGTATCGCTCACCTAGCAAAATGATTTTGATCAAACATATATATCCTTAAATCCACTTTAGGCTTTTCTGATAGCCCTTAAGTAGTAAGAACATTATTTTTTGCAGACAATTATAGGTCTGCAGAAGGCCTATCTAACAACTTGTGTCTATTCAGTGCAGACATTCGAGAGACAATTTTGAGATAATAATGACTACATACATAATTATGTTTATCTTTAAAGTCGGTGTCCTCTTTAATAAGTCTTCACGTCTCAATGGCTATACAGAAATGATTCAAGGGCGTTTCAAATTACGATTAAAAGCCGACATTTACCCAAGATCTTGGTAAATTTAAGAAAATATTTAGTCTTTTTTGAGATTATAGTTACATGGTATACTAGTATTTCTGAAACATCTTTTTACAAATTTTAAATGCTAATTACTTTGTCTTGTTCAATTTCAAATTATATACATATTTCTAGAAATTTTTTTTTTAATTCAGGATGGTCATTCCTCAGGTTTTTGAAACTCTCTGACTTTCGGAATTCTTTTATTTTATCCATTATGATGCAGTAGAAAATTTTGCACACTGACCTCCACTTTTCTTTTCAAAATATGATAGTTAACATCTTCAATGGACTTCTGACAAAATTTGATGAAATTCTTGATATTCCTTCATTTCATTTCAAAGGTTGATTGCCTTCATGCAAAGTGAATGAAAAGTCTAGAGAAGTGTGGTTTGTTTCCCGTCAAAATTTCAGACATTTAAATCTCAAAAAGGCCACGCTGACATATCATTTTGTTTTGTTTGTTAAAAATGATGTATGATCTATATTCTAATAAATAAAAATATTAATTTTAAATACTTGATACAACAAACTTATGGAGTGACCATCCATAAGGGAGGTAATTTCTATCATTGAAAACTGAACAAAACAAAAAACTTATTTTTTTTACCTAAAACACTTTTAGTATTATGAGCTGATATTATGTTTAATTTCTCTTCTAAACATACAAGAAATATTCACATCAGATTTAACATGGACCATGCAATGGATATGTAACTCTTGACCAGACGATATTTTTAAGTTTAAGAAAAGTGTCTATCTTTAATAAATTTTGAAATAAACCACATATTAATATAATTCAAAAAGGAAATTTAGATCACTGTGAAAATGGATCATTCGGTGAAATAACCGAAATTAATTAGCATATCGATTCCTTTGGGTCTCAAGTTTGAAAATGCATATTTTAAAACCTTGTAGTTTATGTAAATGCAAAAAGAAAGAAGGATTTGCGTAAAGTAAGATCGAACATTTTACGTATAATGATTTCATAAAATGGTCTTAAAAGTTGGTCTCGATTGGGTTTAAGCGGGAAGCGAGATTTGCCCTTTAAAGTAAACAAGAAACGGGATCTTCACAAAAAGTGGCTGTGAAAATGGGCGTGAAGCGAGAAACGCTAGAAAAAATACCCGTGAACCGGGAAATGGGAGATTGTTTAAGAATCTTTTTCGAATAATTCCCTTCCCGTAAAACGAGAAAGTTGTAAATATTGTTGGGATTTCGGGAAAGGTATCCTCCATTGGGGCATCGCGAAAACAGTGTTAACTAGATCTCTCTCCGATATGAAACCCGTAACATGAGAGCGTATATACTGAGCGACACAAGAAACGCACCACTCTTTTAATATTATCTAGCTCCCTAGATATTTTATCCATATCAGCCTTTTTATGCATTTTTTAATGTAAATGGCCAGAACAAGCAAGTCAATTTTCGTTGAAAAAAATTGTCAATTTCAAGTCACAGCAACGGTTTCTGTTGAATGTGCAAGCAAACTCAAGTCAAAGAATTGTTTTCCTCTGAACGAGCTTGTTTGGAAGTTGTATTGTCAATATGTACAAAAACAGTAATTTTTACCAAATCTTACAGGTAGGAGCACGCAAGATTCAAAATTCATCCCTTTTAACAATTTTTGCATTTTTGGGAGAAAAGGTGGTTTTTTGAAAAAATAAAATTCACAATTCAAAAAAGTTTCATTTTTTTCAGAATTTTTTTACTTTGTGATAAGAGAAACAATGTGCAAAACTTTCAAGTTGTTCCAGCAAGTATTTGAAGAGATATTTTGTGTTGAATTTTGAAGTCCATAGAAATACACGTTAGTGGTACGTTTCTTTTGTTGTTGAGTATATTTGAATATTGCAAAGGAGCGTCTGTAACACTCAAATAATAGGAGATATAAATTCAAAAAGCCGAAGATAAAGAGTTTAAATGAACTTAATACTCATACTTAGACTCAGATACAGACATATGATGGGTAAAAATGTAGCGCAATGTTATGAGAAACGCAGTTCTAACTATTGGACACATTTATGTGGCCAACTTCTTCTAGTTGCAACTCGGATCTTCTATGTGACTGTATGGAAGAATATATATATATATATGGTTTAGGACATATATCATAAAGACCTGAAAAAGGCTAACAGATATTAGAAAAAGACAAATGTAACAATTTGATACTCATTTCAGAACTTCTGTCCATCTTTTTTTATTTAACAACACCATTGTATGAAAGATGAGAACATGGTGTAGATGTGTGCAAAGTTCAAAGGTATACATTGTATTATGTATATATATTTATAAATCAGACCGTTCTGCCAATGTCCAATTTCAATGGCCAACGTCATGAACAACAAAAAAATTATTTCTCGAGAAATGCTTCTTGTCTTATATTTCTGAATACTGTTCTTTAATATTGCTGTAATATGTCTGTGCAATTTATTTTACATGTGTTATGTTAGATATCTAGCATTTGACAATAAGACTGTTAAACTGTTGTCCATTAAGTCGCTCCAAGGTAAAATAGTACAGTATTAATTAAGTGACGTCAAATTCAGTGACAAATTGTTGTAATCTCACAGGATTTTAATTATTAGAAATTAAAGTAATTTTGGAGGAGATTATTGATGCATTAACGCGGACTTTCGCTCACAATCTTTATATAAAGTCGTTTGGACTTAATTCAGTTGTTAGTGAGTCGACCTCATTTCACATAGATAACTCCTCCCAAAAATCTTTACTTTTATAGTAACGGTAGAATAAGCATCTCCTACATGTCAACTCCGGTAGTTAAGTCAAATCCGGTAGTGGAAAACAACTTGGAGCAGTCATAGAATCCCGACTGCTCTGACCAGTTATAGAGCACTGACTGCTCTGACCACTCATAGAGCCCTGATAGCCCTAACCTGTCATAGAGTCCTGACTGCTCTGATCTGCTCTAAGTTCAAAACGAGTATAACTTCATGAATGCTTCAGTTTATAATTCAAAAACTACTTTTTACATTGATTATGATTATCCTGTAAATGTAAGTGTAAAATTTCATGAAATTCAGTTGGACGATCGGTTCCAGTACATGGGCAAACGAATACCGAAGCCACAAGTGAGAAGAGGGACTATCTAAAATAAAACACAAATTAAGACAACCTCACAAAAACACACGAGAATTCCACACAGATGGAACATCAGTTGCACCTGAAGGGAAGCATGATCTGCCTTGTGCATTTTTTGTTTTCCTTTCAATTCAGCACCAGTTCCAAAGCTAATGCTTTTTGATGCATTTTTTCGTAATGAAAATGTTGTTAAAGGCAAAAGGAACCAAGATTTGAAATATTTGAGTTTTTTTTATACATTTTGTTTATAATTTTGTTAATTATCTAAATGTATGAAACCCGAATAAACAAACATTGGACAAACATAGCGAAATATTACCATGGAGACATCTTAATTAAGCTATTTTTTGCCGGTGACGTTCACGTCTTTATTTGCTTCACCATTCCAGAGTACTACTTTTGTATTTAACTTTTCATCTTGATCATTTTGATAGAGTAAATAGCTAGACTACATTGCACATTGAAATTTTATGTTATTTTAATTATTTTAACAAGTTTCAAGTTTTATTTCTACACTCAGACATTCGATACAATGTAACGAGAGGCAGACAGTACAAAATATTCATGCAGGCGGACAAGACAAACATATATAACACATATACATTACAAACATATATAACAAATACACATATAGTTATAGCAGAGCTTGCTACAATACACAATTTCACATGTTTTAATTAGACAGGAACAAAAATGCAAAACTGAAACACATTTTTATTTATCGTTACACAATACATTTTGATGTACCTGATAGACACGGAAATAAATGTGTATATACAGGTTATGTTAATTAACAGATTTATTGTAGTATTGAAATGAATGGTTTGGCTTATTTCGTACTAATAGCAATAGTAGCATGTTCAAACAGTAAGCCTACAGTTAGTTGTAAGCCTACATTTAATTGTTCTAAAGGTAAGCCTAAAGTACTTCTTTGCCGACCCTAAATTCGATTTTATTTTCCGAAAACTTAGTATATCGAAAATTTCTTTAAAACTAAAGAATATCTCCCTCGTGCAAAGTAATGTTCTGAGATTATTTTGGCTTTTAATAAAGATCCTTTTGGTTATATGTTCTCTCCCAGCTTTTATACATCTTTCAATTTCTTGATTTTCAAAAGTTTTGATTTTGTCTGCATTGGAGATACATAAGTTGTCGAAAAACCTTTATGAATTTATCATCATCTGCTTTAAATTTATGCTTTTAACTTTTGCATTTTTAATGTTGACAGCGACTTCATTTTTCTTTGGAATTCCTGCGAAAACATGGGAAGATGGTGCAACGACTTGTTTACTTCTGCCAAAAGAAGAGATCCATGTAAATATACACCAAATTGCTAATTCTTCAGTATATACAGATGACAAAGTTTGGATAGGTACGAAAGTAAAATATTCCAAATGGACAGCTTTTGTAGGTATGTGTTTATTATACTGCTTACTGTAAAAAAAACGTGTAATAAAAAAATAGTTATATAAATACTGTAAATAAAAAACAAATAGATAGATAAAAAAACAAAAACAAAAAAGAAGACAACAAAAATAATAAATAACTAAATATATAAATCAATAAAGATAAAATTCAATAAATAAAAGAAAAATAAGAAAAAAGAAAATAAAAACGAAAGAAGTATGCAGTCAAATATCTACAACAGGTGTTTACAAATCAAAGTAATATTAACGGTATGAGGTCATATAATAAGACTTATTTGAACCATTATTCTGTTTCCATTCACACGAAAATGAAGAGGTCGTTAGAATTTGAATAGATTTCTGCGATTATTCTGCGTCTGCTATAGGGTCGGTAAGTCTCGTCATGTGACACCGCGATTTCACGATAAAATTGAAATTCGAAAACGTCTCCCGATAAAACATGACGTTTTCGGATTATGACATTCATTTTTTTTGTTTGGTACGTCATTTAATGTCGTGAAAAATGCAACTTCAGGGTACAAAAATTGTACTCGGAAGTTTCAAAATTGAATAAGACTTACAGACCCTATTCTTGTTATTAAGGATGTTCACTGGTCAACTAAAAATAAATACGAATTCAGATAATCATAATTAATTGTTAGAGAACTGAAAAAGAAGTAATTTAAGCGAAAAAAATTGATAGATGGCTGTTCTCGTTTTTGAGATATAAGTGATTAAAAAGTTGGCGGGAGACTAAACTCCTCTGAATTTTTCATATCTTTAACATAAGCAATGTTTATCCATGAATAAATGTGACAAAATAAATAGGATTTAATGAAATTTTGTAAAAATGCTCCAAAAAATAATATTTTCAAACAAAATGCGGGGGGTTGTGGGCAAATAATTATAATGCTTTTGAATGGATAAATCCAGAGAAGTCCGAATATCTGAAAGTAATACTAGAACGGGATCAGCGAGCATCATTAACATTATGAACAAGACGATCTATTTCTAACCTGAACCATTGCTGCCATAGACATTTCAAATAACCTCAATGTCACGGATCTCATTTTCTGGTATATTAATAGACCTCGATGCCCTTTTTAAACTATGTTCCACCTGCCGGTCGTCTTAGATTTGATGTGGTCTTAACGAACATATTCAAAAGGACCAACCAAGGTCAATTGTTAACAGGTTTGGTTCCTTTTGGCCAATCTTGTATCTAATGGGGATTTGTTTGACATGTTTTAAAAGTGGGCCAAATAAGGACAGTTTTGATCAGTTTGGGCCATGTTGGCCAAGTAGTTTCAGAAAAGAAAATTTGAATGGTTTTACACAAGATCTTATATTAAACCTGACAATTTTCATGAGGTATGGATTTGTCGTACTCCTTTTGTAACGGGGACCATCCAAAGACAATTGTGACAAAGTATAATTCCTATTAAGGTGTCTCAGTGGTATTATTCCGCCATTTTTGTCTAATAATTGTTCATTTAGGTTTCATTCATTAAGAAATTTAACAAAGTAGTTATTTAAATGAAGAGAAAGTTTAAATGTATTTAAAATTTATATTCCAAATCATTTTTATAACATTTTCGTTACAAAAACGTGGGCTAAACCAAATTAGCTTTAAATTTGTTGCTGGATTTACAGAACATAGAAATTATTCAAGGGAGATAATTTGGTAAAATATTTTAACAAAAATATCACTAGAGAAATTAACATTTTGCAATTTTTCTCTCTTATTTTAATGGTGGCCCCTAATTTTTATGTTTTTTATATGTAAACTACATTATGATAATTAAACACATGCAAAGTATGAAAAAAATCTATAATAGATTTTTAAACTATCCTCTGATATGATCATTTCTATGTAAAATCTTGAAATTTTCAATTTCAGATTTTGCGCTTAAATGCACGGTGACCCCAAAATTTTATTTTACATTTTGAACAATAATACTATTATGTTTCTACAGAGAAAATTTTACAAAATTTTATAATAGAAAATTAATACCCTGCAGACACCTTAAGGTGGCTCACTCATCACATTTATGAAAAATCAATAAAACTTCTTGAAATTACTTCCCTTGCAAGAAACAAGACTTTTACATGTTTTCATTATTTTTTTTATGTTATTGCAAAAAATAAGTACATTTAATTTACTCGTTATAAGTAACTTGATGCTAGGTGATTGTTCTCATGATAAAATGAATAGTTATTTGCTATGTGAAAAAATATTACAATTTCAAAATTTTGATCATACCTATGGCAATGATTCTTTTTATTTAAGTATGACTTAAGACGCCTGACAAGTTTTCATAAAATTTTTTATAAAACTTCCAAGCTTTTAGACAAAAATAATAGTCCTAATGTTAAATTAAGTGAACATCCAGAGAAAGACATTTCCCGCCAAATTTTTAATGTTTTCAATCTCCGGTAAAAGCACACGGACCTATGTATTTCTTTTAACAATTTCATTTAGTCTATAATGCTTAATCAATTTCAATAAGTTTCAAGAAATCAGAAGTGGGCCTCCATAAAACGAATGGTTTCAGAGAAGGTCGTTGAATGACGAGTTTATAATGGACGGACGACAGACGCCAATTGTAGCAATAACTCGCCGCTGTAACCAGGTGACTTGAAAATGATTGATTAAATGTAAAGAGGTTTCATCGCCATTGGAAATTATATATATTGATAAGCGGAAGGACTTGTGCAAAACAATGTACCAAGTCAAACTGTGAGAATGCCATAAAAACAATATTTGTACCGAATGATCGTATGACCCAGCATAATACAGGTAAAATACATTGTGTGCAAAAAATAATAAAATGAAGCAACGGGAAAGTATTAATTCTGAAATTAGTATTTTCTAGGAAAATAAAAAAATGATTCCAAATAAGGACATTTTATATTTCATCAGAACTTTTTATTAATTCGAGCAACAAAATTCGGGTTTGAAGGTAAATGAGTGCCAAAGGAATCGAACAAATTCGTTCTGTATATACATTTTGTTTTCTCTCTTTGTGTTTGTTGTTTCACTAACACGACTACCTAACATCAAGAACACGACAGAAGACTTTTCCAAATTAGCAATTTCTTTGATATACTTAACAGTTCTCGCCACTATATAGCTGAAATATTGCTGAAGTTGGCGTAAAACATCACTCAATCAATCAATCAATCAAATCTGCAATTTTTAATAGGAAAAAGAAGGGAAACGGGGAATGTGTCAAAGAGACAATGACCCAAATGGGAGTAATAACAACTCAAAGCAACCATAAGATCTTCAATGAACGGTGAGGAAACCCCACACCCAACGGTAGGTCGGAGTTGGCCCCTAAATAAAGAGTAATCAAGTTCAGCGAAATAAACATCATCCTAGACTCCCGTAGACATAAAGTGAACTAACTAGGAAAATAGACAAGACACACAAAGGCTTAATAAATTTCCTGTCTTAGGACAGGCGCAAACCTGCTGCGGAGTTGTTAAACTAGTTTTATTGGGCCCAAACCTCCCCCTATAGCCAATGTGATAAATAAAAAAAACAATCGTAGCAACAGTAAAATTCAGATGGCAACAGGACTGAGTCAATTGTGAAAAATGAAGTGAAAGAACTAAATATACGGACATAAACATGAAATCACAAGAAACTACTAGCAGTTAACTGACATGCAAGCTCCAAACCCATTACCAACTGACAAATTAAGTTATGTATCTCAGTTACAGCTTCCATCAAGATCCCTTCCTGTGAGGAGTTTAGCATAATGATTTCATGTGTATACCGGAATACACAACCCGTGTGCATGCAATACCGATTTTAGAAATTTAGAATTTGCTAAGTTAAAATGCAAAGACCCTATCAAAAAATCAATGTTAATACCAAAGAAGGCCATACGTAATGACTTGATGACAATACCGTAATTATAACCCTTATGAATTAGACGATTTAAAGGTTTTATAAGTTTGTTAGGCGAGTTTAAGTATTTTTTACTCTTATGTAAAACATTACCGTAAAATAAGGGATGTAAAATGCCAGGTTGCATTGTATTTATGAACTAAGTCTTTATATCGATGATAAAATTTAGTGTTTATGATAACGAAAACTTTGATGTAATAATTTTTCAGTTATTAAAAGATTGCGTTCTTTAAAATCGCAAACTTTATTACATACTCAAGCAAATCGAACAAGTTGAGATATGTAAACACCATATGATGGCGCTAATGGAACATCGCCATCCAGAAATGCATAATTAACTATGGGAAAAGAAAAATCGTCCCTTTTATCATAAATTTTAGTATCTAGTTTACCATTCGTTATATCAAAATTGATGTCTAAGAACGGACAATGATGATTATTAGAATTGGCTTTATTCAAAGTAAGTCCTTTAGGGTAGATGTCCTTATAATACGTATTGAAGTCGTCATTATTTAAAGTTAAAATATCATTCAAATATCGGAAAGTATTGTTGAACTTTTCAATTAAATGCTGTTTAGATGGGTCTTTGCTGATGTTGGTCATAAACTGAGATAGCAGTACAAAAAGAGGTCCGCTATAAGTGGTGCACAATTGGTACCCATGGGAATTCCTATGACCTGGCGATAAATAGAGTTACCGATACGAATGAATAATTATATTGTCCAATAAAAATTCAACTGCTGAAATCATATCAAAATAAGTCGTTTTGTTTTGTATTACTAAAATGTGTTTGAAAGGAATTTGAACAAATATATTCACAATCGGATTTTTTTAATGCCCATAGAATAAGACGTCTGAATTTTTCGTTTATAAGATTATGTGGTAAGGTAGTATAGAGGGTAGAGAAAAATCAAAACTTTCAAGGGATTTGAAAGGGGCATTATAAGCATTCAATTTATCGAGAACTTCCAATGATTTTTTACACTCCAAAAATGATTGATACCACTGTTTACATATACTTTTTTACAGAAATTTATAACAGGTTTTTAATAGCAGTCAAAGTATTAGTGAGTATAATAGAAACTTTAGCAGAAGAACAGGGACTAGATGACAAAATGAATCTAGATTCATATGGCGTTTTGCGGAGTTTAGGAACCCAGTACATAGTTGGAACTGTTTTACTATCAGGTTTAGCCTGTAAAGATGTAGCTGTTAGAAAATGTATGTTTGTAATTTCATTTTCCGTTAATTGGGTTAATTGAAAAGTATTTGAACTGATAATTTCTTTGTGGAGTAATTCTGTATAATGTTTACGACAATCTATAATGATGTTATTAGCAGCCTTATCAGCTGGGACAAAACGAATTCCTTGCCAAATTCTTTAAGTTTCTTTTGGATGCGAGAAACGGTTGGTTTATTTTTGTTGTCAAGGCGGAAATATTGTTCAAAATGTTTAATTCGGATATCGAAATTTTCATGATATCGTTGAAGAAAGAATCCAAAATTTTTTTATCAACGTGTTCACGTTTAACCCAATATTTACAATAAGTCCTAAGTGAGTCGTGGATGGTATTACGACAATCTTCCAATTAATTTTAGACGGTGGTCTATATTTTGGACCTTTCTTTAAGAAATTAATAAGCTCTTTGTCCTGCAAGATGTTGAGATCTCCTATGATGACATGGAAGCTAGGAGTATAGGCGTATTTTGAGTTGTTGCAATTTCATGAATCAGGCACATAATTGTTAATGTTTATATCTTTACAAACTTTACTGTAATTGAAGACGTACTGTCGGCTGGGTTTCTTGTATACGTAACAAATAACAAAATACCGAAGTTACTGTTAATTTAACAAATGATGTTAATTTAACAAATGATGGGAAGTTCTGTATTTTAGAAATATGCAGGAATTTTTTGCTTAACTGAATGATCATTTAGAATGCCAGCAATATTTATAAAATCTATTCCTTTGTCGATGTAATTTACCTTAAGAAAATGTTTTTGATGTTGGTCAGGACGATCGATTTTAGGAAAAAGCTTAAAATAGCAGATCGCATTTATTATCTTTGTAGTTTCGTATTTAGGACTAAGGTATTGCAGTGTGGAGTTGGTAAAACAATTCCCCGTGATAGAGATGTATGCTCTTTATTTTTCTTAGATATGGTGTACTTGTACATGAGATAATATCTCATGTGTACACTTTGTAAAGTACTATTATCTAAATTTATGTAAATT
>MJUU01008745.1:41920-54401 GCA_002080025.1 Modiolus philippinarum | reverse complement strand
AAAGAAACAAACAAAAAAAAAAAACAAAAACAAAACAAGAAAAAAATATCTAAAAATGTATTTTTTTAATTGATCAAAGACAATGATTTATTCAAATCTTTATATTTCAAAGTTACCAATTCGAAATATTAACCAGTTATAACTCATTTAATTTCAAAATAACCGTTTGGAGGAAACTTCAGGCCGAATGGTTGCCCAGTTGCTAATAAAACAACTGTTGGGAGGCATTTAAAGGCCCATGAACCGGGCCCTTGACGGCCCGATTACTGATAAAACACTGTCGGGAAGTAGTTTCCGGCCCAGTTCTGGCCCATGAGGTATCAACCAACAGTTGGCGACCCCACATCGGGCCAGATCTGGCCCGGTAGTGGCATGCCATTGTAAGCAGTTCGCCAACAGCGCCATCAGTTAGCCGATGATGGGCCATCACCTTCTTGCTATCTGGGTTGTGATGTACCCCGCATCTTAGGATTATTGATATAGATATTGTTTATGGTCACAAAAAGGATACGTTTAACCTAACATAATGTATAAACAGTGCTTTGCATCTCGATTACCTGTTTATTGATTTTATTCACTAGTATTCTTTGATATGGCACGCGAAATTAACAAAACTTCTGTAAATTACTGTTATAGCCAGAAGACCAGGCTTACCGGGTCGGTAATCCTGGTTTTAACAAAGAAACCCACAATTACGGCTTAGAAATAGGGTTTCTGAAATTTTACATATGTTAACCTTCCCTTCCTATGAGTTTTTATTGATAAACCCTACATTACCGAGTGGAAAAGTAGGTTTGGCAGCTGGGAATTAACAAAAACATCTGTAAACCAGGTTTATCGACCGGTAATCCTAGACAAACCAATAATTACCAAATGGTTATTTGGGTTTCCGAAAATAAAATCATGTTAACCTCTGCTTCCTATGAGTGTTTATTGATAAACCAAGATTACCTGTCGGTAAACCGGGTTTTACAGCCCGGAAGTAATCAGAACTTCGGAAGACTAGGATTGGCTTATGTTACGGAAGTAAGGGAAATCAGGAGAGAAATCATTAATTTGGTCATTTAAACTATTTTTATTTCGTCTTGGCTATTTATAAATTATATAATTAAAGAGTATTAATTTTATGATAATAAAAAAATCTTTTAAAAAGATTAAAAAAAAATATTTTTTTTTGTATTCATTGAATTGTTTTAACCATTAAAAGGATATTTTAGTATTTCAGTATTTAGAAAATAAGTCATATTTTTATAAAGGAAATAGTTTAGATATAAATGATGTTCTTGAATATTTGAAAATAAACATTTTCTTATTATAAAGAATACGCGTACGTCTATATTGCATTTAACAATTATGTGCTGAATATCAAAATATAAGATTTACCTTTCCTATTTAATAAGGTGAATTCAAATATTTGAAATATGTCTATTTACGTTTCATAAATAGATCTTTGAAATACGTTAAGCAGTAAAAATTCATAGGAAGCAGAGGTTAACATGTACATGTATTTAAGTACAGTCCCCTATTAAAATCAGTATATTTTACAATAGTGGATCAAATGTGAAATTTTATTTTATTTTCAAATATTTTGGTCTTATGTTAATGTCTTTTCATAGGTTAATTCATGAGCAAAAAAAAATTTCAATAGCGTTTATCGTTATGGTTATAATAGCATGTAAGCAGGTAAACTCTTCATAGATTCCTTATCAATATTAGTGAGTTATTTCCCCTGTTGTAGTACATTCTATATTAAAAATATTTCAGAAAGGGGAAAGGGTTTTAGCAAAATATGATCTTGCTCCTTTAAAGTGTGATTGCACAATAAGATGGCTGTACATTTCACAAACCTCTTGGCTAAGAATACTCAAACATGTCATAATATGTATAGTATATTAGAAGGTATTGTCATGTCAATAATCCAGCTCTGTAATCGTACCCACCAACCACAAACGTATCTGTATGTGGTTGTGAATTAAGTTAATGATTTACATTCTATATAATCTTTATTGTGCATGTTCTTTATGTTTAGTTATTCTTATTTATTGTTAAACAAAGGAGAAGACTTCATAAGTTGGTAAAACTTGTGTCCATCCTTTTTGTCTCTTTATTTTGAGCAAATAAAATAATTATAAACTAATTATACATTTGTCTTATATTTAAAAAAAAACTATTAGAGATAAAAACAACAACAACAACGTTTATTTGTCAATCAAGCCGCCCCAAAGGAGCAGAAAAATTACAATTTTAATTTAATACATTTGATTAAGTTTTATTTCATTGATTGGAGATGAAACGAATAAATGAGAAATAACAAGTGTTGATCGTATTGCAAGGCAATACAGGGGTCCCCTACCGGTGGAATAATTCAGTGATACCAGCAAAAATAGTTAAAGAAAAGTTTTCCTAGCCCAAGGCCCATAACTTCGTCAAAAATCAATGGACCCAACCAATACTCAAACTTGATCTGTAACCCATAGTAGTTGATTAACAATGCAAATATCAGCTTAATATCTGAAACGGTTAAGAAAAAAAGTCTGGAAAACCTATATTTTACCAAAATTTTCTAAGTCAAAGGCCCATAACTCAGTCCAAAATCAATGGACCGGAACCATACTCGCACTTGATCTGTAACCCATAGTGGTAGACTCACGTAGCAAATATTAGCTTCATATCTGAAACGGTTTAGAAAAATAGTCCGGAAAACCTATATTTTGCCAAAATATTCTCTAAGTCAAAGACCCATAACTCCGTCCAAAATCAATTGACCGGAACCAAACTCAAACTTGATCTGTAACCCATAGTGGTAGACTCACGTAGCAAATATTAGCTTCATATCTGAAACGGTTTAGAAAAAAGTCTGCAAAACCTATATTTTACCAAAATTTTCTAAGTCAAAGGCCCATAACTGCGTCCAAAATCAATTGACCGGAACCAAACTTGAACTTCATCTGTAACTCATTATGGTAGAATCACATACCAAATATTAGCTCAATATATGGAACGGTTTAGAAAAAAAAATCCGGAAAACCGATATTTTACCGAAATAGTCAAAAGTCCTAGTCGGCCATAACTCCGTCCAAACTCAGTAGACCGAAACCAAACACTAACTTTATCTGTAATTTATAATTGTTGACACACATACCATGTATTAACTCAGTATATGGAACGGTTTAGAAAAAAAACTCCAGAAAACTGATATTTTACCGAAAATAGTCAAAGTCCAAGTCCCATAACTCCGTCCAAACCTAGTGGACCGGAACCAAACACATACTTCATCTGTAACTCATAATGGTAGACTCACATACCAAATATTAGGTCAATATGTGGAACAGTTTAGAAAAAAAAGTCCGAAAAACTGATATTTTACCGAAATAGTCAAAGTCCAAGTCCCATAACTCCGTTAAAAGTCTGTGGACCGGAACCAAACACGAACTTCATCTGTAACTCATGATGGTAGATTCACATACCAAATATTAGGTCAATATTAGAACGGTTTAGAAAAAAAGTCCGGAAAACTGATATTTAACGAAATAGTCAAAGTCCAAGTCCCATAACTCCGTCCAAACTCAGTGGACCGGAACTAAACACGAACTTTATCTGTAACTCATGATGGTAGACTCACATACCAAATATTAGGTCAATATGTGGAACGGTTTAGAAAAAAAGTCCGGAAAACTGATATTTTACCGAAATAGTCAAAGTCCAAGTCCCATAACTCCGTCCAAACTCAGTGGACCGGAACCAAACACGAACTTCATCTGAAACTCATGATGGTAGACTCACATACCAAATATTAGGTCAATATGTGGAACGGTTTAGAAAAAAGTCCGGAAAAGTGATATTTTACCGAAATAGTCAAAGTCCAAGTCCCATAACTCCGTCCAAAGTCAGTGGACCGGAGCCAAACACGAACTTCATCTGTAACTCATGATGGTTGACTCACATACCAAATATTAGGTCAATATGTGGAACGGTTTAGAAAAAAAGTCCGGAAAACTGATAATTTACCAAAATAGTCAAAAGTCCTAGTCGGCCATAACTCCGTCCAAACTCAGTAGACCGAAACCAAACACTAACTTCATCTGTAATTTATAATTGTTGACACACATACCATGTATTAACCCAGTATATGGAACGGTTTAGAACAAAACTCCGGAAAACTGATATTTTACCGAAAATAGTCAAAGTCCAAGTCCCATAACTCCGTCCAAACCCAGTGGACCGGAACCAAACACATACTTCATCTGTAACTCATGATGGTAGACTCACATACCAAATATTAGGTCAATATGTGGAACAGTTTAGAAAAAAAGCCGAAAAACTGATATTTTACTGAAATAGTCAAAGTCCAAGTCCCATAACTCCGTCAAAAGTCTGTGGACCGGAACCAAACACGAACTTCATCTGTAACTCATGATGGTAGATTCACATACCAAATATTAGGTCAATATTAGAACGGTTTAGAAAAAAAGTCCGGAAAACTGATATTTTACCGAAATAGTCAAAGTCCAAGTCCCATAACTCCGTCCAAACTCAGTGGACCGGAACCAAACACGAACTTCATCTGTAACTCATGATGGTAGACTCACATACCAAATATTAGGTCAATATGTGGAACGGTTTAGAAAAAAATTCCGGAAAACTGATATTTTACCGAAATAGTCAAAGTCCAAGTCCCATAACTCCGTCCAAACTCAGTGGACCGGAACCGAACACGAACTTCATCTGTAACTCATGATGGTAGACTCACATACCAAATATTAGGTCAATATGTGGAACGGTTTAGAAAAAAAGTCCGGAAAACTGATATTTTACCGAAATAGTCAAAGTCCAAGTCCCATAACTCCGTCCAAACTCAGTGGACCGGAACCAAACACGAACTTCATCTGTAACTCATGATGGTAGACTCACATACCAAATATTAGGTCAATATGTGGAACGGTTTAGAAAAAAAGTCCGGAAAACTTGAGTGTGACGGACTGACGGACTGACGGACTGACGAAGTGCAAATCTAAAGTCCCCTTCGGCGATGCCGGTAGGGGACTAATAACTAATAATGAGGATCAAGAAACGGAGACAACAAATACAGTGTATAAAGTTAACATGCAATAACAAAAATAGTCAGCATACCAAACTCTACTTACCTGGAAATTTTGAAGAAATCTAAATAGCCATATAGGAGTTATTGCCCTTTAATGGTCAAATTTAGGTAATTTTATTGAATTTGTCCTAAATATTGAAAACGATTAGATTTAAAAGTTAATTTTAAAAATGCAAAAGTGTTAAGTATATCAATAATCTACCAACATGGCATTCTTTCTAATCCAAGATGGCTACCAATACGAGCTTAGGATAACATTGACACCTAAATAAATCTCCTCCTCTCAAACTGCTTTTCCTGTTGGAACCAAGCCTGGTTACCATTGAACTATATAGGCCCATTTTGAAGATATTCTAAGTAAGTTCACATTAGATGCAAAATGGCTGCCAGCAGGGAACATAGTTAAACATAGGACCCTTTGGCAAATGCATTCAAAGATCTTCTCTGAAACTGCTTTATCAATTAAAACCAAATTAAGACACACTAGTCCTTTGGTGGCCCCCTTCAAAGTTTGTGATTTTAATGTTGGTTCGTCATTCAAGATTGCCAACAGTGGGAAACAAAGTTAAACATAGAAACCTATTGAAAAGTACATGTAAAAATATTCTCCCCTAACACATTGGGCCATAGTGCATTAAGGTCTGTTATCATTATAGAAACTGAAACCTTTTAATATTGAGGTTATTTGGACTGTCTGTGTTAGCCATATTCCGGGTGAGCTATACATGCTCTTGAGAGCCTCTAGTTTGATTCTCATCTCATGTTAGTTAAACTTAAAAGAGGCCCCGATAAAAATCAAACAATGAAAAACATTTGGTTGTTTCTTTGTACAAAGTTAGTTTATAGATAGCCGAGGAGAAGATGATTATGATTTTCAATATCTTCTTCTTTTGGTCTAACTTATCTCCCCTTTGACCATATATATCTAAATTTGTAAAGGCAGACAACCAGCGAATGTTTGTCATTTAACGGTAAGGGAAATTCGTATTTCAGAATTTTCAACTTAACCAACCAGTAAATATGTAGAAGAAATAAATATACTATAGCACAAAAGTGGTCAGAAAGTTTATTTGTTTCACATTGCAGGATGCTTAAACAGAACAGCGGAACAATCAACGAATAGTATGGAAAGCAACATGTCCATCAATGATTGTTTGCTCAAATGTTCATTCCCATTTTGCCATACAGGTTTGTCGTTTAAATGAAGAAGAAAACAAAGGGTCGAATGTTTTAAGCTGAACGGATAGCGTATAGCTTTCTTACTTGGATGTTTTATATGTGTCTCCTTTTCAAAGATGAAAAAAATTTACACGCCAAAGGGTGATATGTTTTTAAATTGAAGGGAACTCTTCTAGCTTTCTTACTTGGATGTTTAACATGTGTCTCCTGTTCAAAGATGTGTTCCTTGTTTGCCAAGAAGTGTGAAATGACGGAATTATAAATGCATTACTCCTCAGATGTTTTGGAACAAATCAGATAAAATATACAGACAATTCAGTTTTTCTGTAAATGCATATGAGGGTTATATTCCATGAAATCGTAAAAAAATTGAAAGGAAATGCCTTAAATGTAAATAACATTTTGAAAAACAAAGCAAATCGCAAACATCATGAATGAGTAAGCAGACTTTCGCAAACAGTTTAATGTTACCATGGACGATAATCAATATCCTCAAAGATTTCTTTTCGAAATAAAATGCATTCAATGCTTATACATGTTGACCAGAACCCGGTTATTTATAGAAGCTTTGTTTCCTGTTATATGACTAAAAGGACAGGGTGTTCGAATGGTTAAGGTACTGCACCTTTTATCACAAGATCGACACCACTGTGCGTTCGAATCCCGCATGTGTCAAGTTTTAAAGGCACCTACCTCAACTCGGGCGTTTCACCGATTTTCAAGTTTGGAATTACCTTCCCCCAAAAGACTTAAGACTAATCACTCACAATAGCTAAACGGTCGTTAATCTCAACGTCGGTTTAAAAGCTCCTATACAGCTCAGTTCATTGTTGACTTGTCACTGGTAAATTCCTGTGATTTCCGACGTTAAATAAAACTTACCTTTACCTTTTCCTAAAACATAAAAAAAACAAGGAAAACGTAATCCGTCGTTGATTTGCTATTTACAAAATAAATATAAATGTCAACATTATCCCACAATCACAACAGTCAAACCATCAGAATATACAAATTATTGACATATTTTTAAACACATATTAGTCTTATGAAGTACAAAAACTAGCGGTCGAAGATACTTCATGTTATGAACAAATAATATCACAACAATAACGTAAGGTGTAGACGTTACCCATCAACAAACTTTTTTTTTTATTTCTTTTTGGTTTCCGTTTTATTTAGACCTTTCATTCAATGATATTCCCCATTCCAATTCTTTCTGATTATTGAGGTCTTTTTATTACTCTAATAAAAACCATTCTTGTTTTTCTTACGATTATGATCTTTCTGGCAAAGAACTACTTAAGATAGTAGACCTTGGTTAGAGGAGATAACTCTTTACATCAGAAAACCGTTTAAAATAGTCAAGTTCATCTATGCTTTTAAAACATTGATGTGTATAAGAATTAAAGTCATCTGTGTTATTTAGAAGCTTTGAATATCTTGGTAAAAATCATTTAAACAAACATACAAGTGATTTTTAAGAGTTATATCTCTTAACCTCGGTCTACCTCCTCAACATACATGTGTCGTTTGAAGCCTTTAGCAACATTTGGACGAAGGACTCAAACAGATGAAACCTTTGTTTCTCTTATATTTTTACAAGGACGGACGAAAGAAAAAAATAAAAAGTGTAACTTGCAGTCTGAACACTAACTGGTGATAGACCTTGCAATTGTATTCGGACAATTGACATATTGTCTTTTTTTATTTCAAGGAAAGTCTAGGCCATGTCATTACACGCGCATAGAGAGGTCAACGTTTTCTTTTGTTCTTTTAAATAATTCAAGAATTAACAGTTTTTTATTCAATTCTGTATCAAGAAAATGACTCAAATATAAATAATTAGGGATTCGCCCATCTTTGAACAATTTTATTCGTCATCTTTAAACATGTTAAAAGACAAAAAAGGTTTGTTGCGAATTATTTGGCAGATTTTATCAAATTCCAAAGCATCACTAATAGTTTAATATGAAAATCATTAGCATGTTAAATACAATGCACATAATCATGGAATTATAATTTCTCATCCTATATGTACAAATCTATTTTCAAATATCATTTCATTTCAGGGCAAAGAATGTCATTGTATAAAGAATACTTCAGAGCCATTGGCAACACTGACCACCTGTAGAAAGAAATGTCCAACTAATAATAAAAGTCTTTGTAGATCGCACCAGTCGCCCATGTTGTTTAAATTGATTTCAGGTATTTTTGTAAACAATTGACCCATGCCTGATAATGTCATGACTAAGCGCAACGTTTTCTGAAATAAAAGATAAAAGATAAAAAAAAAATAAAAGATTCATAGAAGCATGCTTTTATAATTAATTGGCTCAAAGATCTTTCGGATTTTTCGCATGGTTTGCACTGTTTATATTGTTTTTGTACAAATTTATTGTTTTTTAAAATTCGAACGCCTTAAAATACTACGACTATGGCTTCCTATTTCGGTATTTTTGGTAATGAACACTTCTTTTCTGACCATTTTATTGGATCATGGCTTTCCATGTTATTTGAGTCTAATGCTTCTGATGAGAGGTTACTCCTTGAAACACATAATTTACTGTTTATTTTGCAACTTTTGTATTTTTTGTAACTTTATTGACAAATAGATATGAGAGAAATGGGTTTTTGTTATTTATTATTATAACTATCACTATCGGCCAAGTGCGAATCGATGAGATCATTTTCACTGTATAAACAATAGATGCGAATGCGATAAACAAATTATTATTGTAATAAAATAGTAATGTTTATTACAGTAATAATGACTTTTCAACACTCGCATAGAGTGATTTGACTATGATAATGATCTAAACTATTTGCACTTGACAGATAGTGTTTATTAATTGTCCAAATACAAGTATGGACACTTATAGTTCCATTCATTAGATTTTGAATGAAGTTAGCTCATATTCTTTCCATACTCGTTTGATATCTGCAGTAGAATTGCTTGCTTCTTGCTTATTTTTACCCATTTGTTCAACTTAATATATATGAAAAGCATTTGGAAAATATAGGAAAGAAATATTAATAACCTAATAGAAATGAACCTTGTGTCAATTATTATTATTTTTTTGTATTTTTTGTAAGAATTTCGATCATATTCTGAAATATGGATTAAAACGAAATTCGAATACCTCACGGTACTGGGAATGCTATTCGCGGCTAAGTAGAAAACTATGACGTTTCATATTCTATAGGTCAATTACGACGTCACAAAGGAAACTATGTATGTCAATCTCACAAGCACATATCAAACTCGACATTTTTCAAATGCGCTATCGAATACACCGTGAAACATTGTCTATCTATCATTTGTAGAAAAGAAATGATATCAAACAGCAGAAAAAAAACAACAAAGAAATGAGGCTACAGATAAACAAAATACAATATAGATATAAATGCAAGAATAACTTTAGAATATGTCTATAAGACACGGATGCCCCATTAACAAATTATCACAACAGATAAACTTACAAAATCGGGCATAAAATTAGTTTCCTGTCACTGAATTGTGATAGATTCAGAAAATGCTGTTAAAGATGTCTGTTTAATATGGCAAGTCATGTCTATATTTAACTTTTAACATATCTTTGATATTCTATAAAGATATATATATATATACACATATATATAGGATATCTCCTATTTTCTACAAGGTTTCTTATAAATTTGATAAGATATCTCATGAAATGAAAATTTTATAAGATATTTTATAAAGTTTATAAGATATCTCATTAATATATAAGATATCTTCGATGTAGATTGCCTTCGTGTATTGTTAGTGAAAATGTGTCCCTTTTTTGAAAGTCGCATATCCAATAAAACTCTAGATTTAGATTTGTAAACAAACAAGTTAAAAAGGTAAAGCAATAAATATATATACAAATTATGTCGAAACGTAAAAATATGATTAAAAAAACAAAGACAGAGTTGGGGATGGGACAAGATCATCGACATTGATGTCTTCAAAGAGCCGTGGAAAAGAAACAAAATGGCTGATGTGAAGAGTTTTACTTCACATCAGCCATTTTGTTTCTTTTCCACGGCCCTTTGAAGACATCAATGTCGATGATTTTGTCCATCCCCACCTCTGTCTTATCAAAGTTTTACGTTTTGACTTTTGACTTTTTTGTTTAGTTATGCTTACACGAACTGCCTCAGAGCACTCTTCATTTCAAATTTAGATTTGTATGATTATTTCGTAAATCGCCCGTATAAGTTGTAAGACGCTCTGCTATTGGCGCGGATTAGATTTTTTTATGTATGTGTGTGTGTGGGGGGGTGTGATTCTGTACCGGGTCCGAGAATTCTTCCTTCGACTTTGTTATAACCTCTTTCTTCAACTTTCATCATATCATATAAAGGTCCCGATTTCCAACTTTAACCGAATACATCAGCGATATCACTAACTAAAAAGTATTGTGGCAAATGCCGAAAATCACCTTATGCCCATTTGTTTTCAAATTAATCACATGTTCTATTATCTGCAATTCAAATAAAGAGATCCTATATAGCTTAAAAGTTTTACATTTATAAGATGTATTGTATCTCTTATAAGATATATGATATATTTTATGACATATCTTATAAAGATGATAAATATCTTATAAAATAAATAGGATATCTGGTAAAGTATATACGATATCTTATGAACTTTCTGAGATATTTTATAAAGTTTCTGAAATATCTTATAAATCTTATATCTGAAAAGATGAATGGATATAAATACGGCGTGCCATAGTTTAATGCATATCAAAGGAGGCTTTCGATATAGATTTTTGTTGATAATAAACAGCAACAAAAATATTCCAACTTAAAAAGCGGAGGCATAATATATAGACAAGGTTATAAAATTATCTTTTAATTATGTAGTACAACATGTATTTTACACGGTGTTTAATTTGATTAAACACCATTTTTATGAAATTTGTAGTTGTTAAGAAATGAACCTAAATCCAAAAATTCAACAAAGTATTTAATGCGTAAATAGGTCAAAGTCGCAAAATTGGTCAAGAATAGACTAGTTCTCATCAAGATTATTGATTTTATACAACAACATGTTGATATTTTGTGTTCTTGTTGAGAAATTGATTTAAAACACAAATATTTAGCAAAAGTCACTAAAGGATAAGATATAGGTCAAAGTCACTGAATTGTCTTTGATTTGGGAAGTACTTATCAAGGTGATTAATAAAACATCATTGTCTTATAATGTGTAATAGTTGAGAAATGGACTTAAATGCAACATTTAAACAAAGTCATTCAAACCTACATTGTAAAATGTAGGTCATGGACACCAAATTGTTGGTAAAAGGTGAAATTTAATGATGCTACAATATATAGTAATTGAGAAATAGACTTTCACGAAAAACTAAACCACTGAAGCGTAAAATGTAGGTAAAAGCCACTTAATTGTCAATGATTTTGGTAGTACTCATCAAGGTTATTTATTTGATGAAACATCATCGTATTATTATATGTAGTTTTGAGAAATGGACTTAACCAAAGTCAACGAAGCGTAAAATGCAGGCCAAAGCCTTCTAATTGAAAATGATTTTGATAGCAATCATCAAGGTAATTAATCTAATGAAACATCATTGTCTGATAATAGAGGTAACCGGATAAGTGACGAACTGGACGAATGAACCAAATGTACATTACGGGAGCAGTTAATTCTCCAGTGTGTAAAATATAAAATAAACAGACAAAACATGATAAATATTGTGTAATAGTCACTAAAAGGTTTAACAGATATACTTAAATAAAATTTGAAAATATAATCATGCATATGAATGTAAAACTGAAATGTTCCGGGTGTTGATATACGAAAGAGACGTATCTACTTTACGTATGTACACGTATAAATGAAATTAGTCAATCGTGAAATCATGAAAAATAGTCAACAGGTAAAGTATATGTACAGAGGGACTAGAAGGGATCTTTGCATGATTTGTGTACACTAAGTCATGTGCTTTCTGAGGAAGGCTGAGTTTTAAGGGCGATTCCTTACAATGCCACGAAACAATTTTGATATTTTCAGGAACTATCATACGCGTGATCAGATAAAATCCTCTATCTTTAATTAAAACTTTTAAAGATTTCATTCACATGCCCTGTGAATAGAGGTGGCTATTTTTCAACAAATTATTTGAATTTTGGGAGAGGGCGGGCATTCGAGACCTAAACGATTGAATT
>MJUU01008745.1:19335-39592 GCA_002080025.1 Modiolus philippinarum | reverse complement strand
CTATGTAGATATGATTAATTTTGGTGCAAAACATGTGTTTGAATCAAACGGGAAAACGTACATACAACTGCGAAATGAAGTTAGAAGGGAAATATTCGTCAAATTTAAAAAATGAACTTGCGAATAATACGAGGTTGAAGTAAAGTATTATTTTAAGGTTAAAGGCCCCTTTTTTCAGTTCAGTGTTAAACCTATGGAAATTTTATTTAAAATCCCCAGCCTTAACGGCTTGTTGGTTCTTCACCAAACTTCGTTTGCATATAGCTGTTTCATTTGTGCATACAAAGCTACCATTTGTTGCAAGTTATATGAACAAATGAATGAGTTATTAATGATAATCAATATAAAAAACGGCAAATCATTCGAACAGACCGCATTTTTGTCCCAGAAAACATCCAACTACCACAATATTTTCAAGATTTTTTCTGCAAAATCATTCAATTTGTTGATACTATCATAAAATAATGGTAGCTTTGCATTGGCAATTATCTCAATAATTTGCAGATAAATTTTTGGAATAAACCAACAAGCCGTTAAAGCTGGGGGTTTTACACAAAATTCCTATAGGTTTAACATTGAACTGAAAAGGGGACCTTTAACCTTAATACCCTTTTGTTACCGCTCAGAAATATTCATAGCTTTTACAACATAACAGGTAAACCGAGTACACATTACAATACTCGATTGTTCTCCACATGTAAGTGTAAAAATAAATCAAAGAGAAAAACATAAATATATATCTAAATAATTAGAAAAATTTCAAGCTATTGATTATCAAACACACACCAATAAAATAAAATATTGTGATTGACTAAGTAAGCCCAGCATTCAAATTATTTATTTTGTAGCAGAGTTGGCTACGGAGTTATCTTTCTTTAAATTCTGTGTTTTTGAAATTGACCAATAATTATTATATTTTTGATAACATCGTTTTAATTTTCAAACTGTATCTAGTTAAAAAGTATTTAATTTCATTAAATAGAATAATTTTAAAATATAATGGTCTTTGAATTCATAATTTTGTTAATTTAAATTTCTATTTATAGAACTTTCAGGGAAATATTTATTTTTGATATAGTTACTGTTAAAACAAATTTACATTGCTTTAGGGCTATCTCATAGCCCAAATTAGGAGGTCCTCGACTTCCAAAAACTATCCCTTTGTAAAGTTTGTCATATCTATCATTATATTTATTTGATGTTTGGGCCTTTGGATATTTAATAAAAGTTATACTCCGAACAAATGGCTAAGTGAAATACCACATTCGAATCACGTAGCAGACGACCTGGGGAAGCCACACTTGGTGTCCGTCTGTCTAATTGTCATCACTGGCGTACGTCGTCTCCTGCTACATTTTGGTCCCGCGAGGCGGATGTGGTATTATTGCTACTACATTTTGGTCCCGCGAGGCGGATGTGGTATTATTGCTACAGCATTTGTGTTCTAAAATATCAGATAAAATTTTTCAAAAGTATTAGAAATAGTATCAAATACAAGTAGATATGAATACTTTCAATTTTTGGAGCTTCTGTTGTTTAGTTGAATTTCAATCATGATAAGATTTTAGGAAAAGCCATCTCTTTTTGATGGGCTATCTTGTGATCTAGAGGATTATTTGATTCAATTTGATGTTATTGCTAAATGGAATAACTGGTCAGATTCAGATAAAGCTAGCCAACTTGTCATTAATTTACGTGGTCAAGCTCAGTCAGTTCTTAAATATTTGAAAAAGGAACAGTTAACTGATTTTTATTACTAGTACATAGATAGCGGTGATTTATAGAGTTTCTCAGTTAATAAATGTCATATTGTCACCGGTGACAATAAAGGATTTCTAGTCACTTGATGACGTCTTAATGAAGCGACGTCACGATGTCTCTTCAATGTCGTCGTCAAGTAAACAACTGGCGTATTGACATGAAAAAAATAATCCGCATCTAAAATCTCGGTTTTTGAGTAGAAAATCTATATAATAAAAAGCATAACTAATTGGCCGTCATGAATATCAATAAAAATGTCACTCGTGTCGATCAACGCAGTGGATTTAACTCGTTGCAGAACAAGTTCTGCAACTCGTTAAATCCTTCTGCGTTGTTTGGCACTCGTGACATTTTTAGTGATATTCACGACGGTCAATTAGTTATACTATAATTAAAGCCTAAAGGAATTGCTGTTTTTGTATTTCAAACCAAAAGAGAGGTGTGTTTACTATAAGTCTAAGTTGCAGAACTGTAAGAAGCGTGAGAAGGAAACAGTTGCAGATTTTTATCTCTGATTTTCTGACTTGGGTCAAAAGGCTTATTCTGACACTTTCCATTTACTGCCAGAATATTTTGTAGATTTGTTCTTGTCTTGTCTCAATAATTTGGACATGAGAAGGCAGGTGTATTTTAAAAGTCCAAATTCATTGGAGGAAGCTCTGTAATTTGCAATTGAGTTTGAGTCTATTGAGTTTTGTGAGAAAGAACAACTCGATTCATTGTCAAGAAGTGAAGTTGACTTTAGTTGCTTGTTTAAATCTCTTGATTTATTAGTGAAGGCACTGAAAGATTTCACTTGGAAGCGTCAACCTAAGCTTAGAAAAAGGTGTTTTAATTGTTCAAAGATTGATCATGTAAGGGCAAGGTGTCCTCAAAGGGTCAATAAGGCACAAAAATCTGGTATTTTTAATGAAAGTCACAGTGCTCATAGTGCTGATATTAGTACTTCATGTTGTAGCGAGGCTTTAGTGGAACAAACGAAAAGTAAGCAGATTGACACTGGGTGGAAGAAATTCTTTTGTGTTCTGGTCTTCTAGTTTTTATTACATGCAGTCAGTTATTTTCATTTGAAGTAGATATTCAGTTCTCACTTTGAGTTCAGCTTGTGATCTATTTGCTTTGTTATATGCTTATGTGGAGATTGTTGCTTAGTTTTTATTTGTGGTGGTTTGATGTGGTCAACCCATTCAAAACTCATGCAGACGATAAGATGACTTTACGCAAAACAGTAGATTCGGACTTATAAACTTTTTCTTTCGGTGGCAAAAAAAGTCTTATGTTACCGTTATCAACAACGTTGGACATTAAGTGTATTTCAATACTATTGGTGGAATTTCACGCTATATATTATGTTACCGTCATCAACAACGATGGACCTTGCAGTACTTCATTACTCAATTTGGTGGCATAGCACGCTATATATGCTATGTTACCGTCATCAACAACGATGGAAACCAGGACAATCCTAGCTGTTAACAATTTTGGACCTACTCGAGAAGATACGACAGAAGAATTATAATGAAGACATCCGTTCTAAGAAGATCCGTTAAGAAGACTAGTGCCGTTCAGATACAAACTGTTTGAAAATATATCCATGGACTTAGTGTTTTTTCGTTTCATTCATAAACATTTAATTCAAGGAGGGAGGAATATGGACATTGTGCGTCTAAAATTCATAGTTGCTGAGAAATAAAATTTAACGCAAAACTTATCCAGAGTCACTCAAGCATGAAATGTAGGTCAAAGAGTCGAACAACTTTGACCTGTGAAGTACTATCAAAGATTTACCTATTGCCCAATTATCATAATTGTTCTACATTTATAAGTTTCTGAGAAATGTACTTAAACGCAAAACTTAATCGTACGGACGGACGGACGGAAGGGCGTACAATGGTAACACTATATTCCCCTTCTACATTCGTAGACAGGGAATGCAAACGCAATTTATTGATCTGAAAAAGAAAGTTTCTGAGATACTTGTGTTTCAAGTGTCAATTTTGTAACGTAATAGAACGCTTTAAAAGGTGTGAAAACTGTTGAGATAATTTATTAGTCCCATTTCCTCAGTGCATATAGGGGTAATAACTTATGTTGCATATTGATGCAAAGATAGCAAATTTAATGGCTTGTCAGGTGAAGCGGATTGTAGGGTTTCTATTGTCAAAACGGGTCAACAGTCGAGTACCTCCATACCCATTGTTTGCTCATGTCATGAATGTGGAACCTGACAGCTATTGTGAGCTCTGTTGTGATGTATGATCTCTAGTCTCTAGTATACATCGATTGTTGTGCAATTATATGATAAAAGCGTTTAGTATGAACACTTGCAGAAGGTTAATGACGTGCATTTCATGTACCCACGTGATATCTATGACCTTTGATACTCCTTGTGCTCAATTCGTATGGTAATTTGTGTGTTCCAGTTATAATGGTCATAAACTAAGATACTGAGAATTCAACCGAGAAAAAACGTATTATCTCTTTGGTGATATATTGTCCCGCCATCAATTAATTTTTATGGAATTGTATAAAACTTGCATGAAGCTTGGTTATTGTGGAAAAATTAACGCCAGCTAGAAATTTTGGTTGTTTTCTCATGTTTTCGATATAAATATTTTCAGTATTTAGACTTAATGTTTGCACAAAAATTGAAATGTTAGCACACAGATTAGGTTTAGTGTTTATACTTTGAATAAAGTTATTAAATCTTATTGCAATATTACAATTCTGGTTACAAGGTAGAAATTGGTCAAGAAATTACCTCAAGCAGAAAAAATTAGGAATTTATATTTTATCTTTTCGTATTTTGTTTCGTTTTTGGACTTTGTTTTTGCATAGATAATAAAACGTTTACCAACAGATTAAAACTTCTAGACGTTGAATGAAATTATTAAATATTATTGAAATGTCTTAGAAACAATCTTTTCAATATTTTAATTGCAAAAATATTTGATTTCAGTTGAGGTAAATTTCAAGAAAGTTCAAGTATTCAGCCTAGCAATCATACTTTCTTATCGGAGACCGTCATTTTCAGACTACATATACTATCCATATTATATTTCTAACAACTACTTTATTTCAATATTCGGTACTGCAGATTTAGACCTACCATCCAGCCATCAATTTATTGAAGATGAGTGTGTAACAGCTAAATTGGTTTCAGCTAACTTTGGTGACTTCAAAGTTAGTAACTGTAGAAATAAGCACAGTTTTGCTTGTAGCAATACGTCCCGTAAGTAAAACATATATTTTCAATAAAAGGTCAAAGGGACAAACACCGGACAAATAACAAGACAATGGGCATATAATAATATCTTATTCCACAGACATATAGATACAGAGATTAGACACTACTAGTTAATCCTATGATAAAATCGGTAATAACACGCGTGTGCGAGATTTCCCGGGAGCTTAGTTATTTTTTTTATTCCCAACTCATGTAATTATAATTAAAACTGTACAAAAATGTTAAGAAAAAGTTTTATTTATCGAATATCGACAAATTGACATGATATTAAGTGTAATATGAGGTTAACACAATTATTAAATGACGATGCATCTGTAAAAAAAATAACTTTACCATCGGAACATCGTGCCCATACAGGTAAAGTTGATACACGCATGATGTTAACGACTTCAATTAGTTGCTAATCTCTGTATCTATATGTCTCTGCTTATTCTAATATTTTTGGAGTGCAATTTGTTAATCAAATATAATGTATCTATTTCTTACCATTTCAAGACCTGTATTTAGTATAAGGTCGAATTTTAAAAAAGATAATTATCAATAATTTAACTTTATTATTAAAAATGATATTTAGTGTGTTATTGAAAAATCCTTTTTGATTACGTTAGTTTGGGTAAACAAGAAACACATCAAGCACAAAGGATCATAGATTTATTTTTGTCATGTATTTCAAACTATTTTAGACCAGATTGTAGAATTAGACTGGAATGGCTACCAAGAGAAGTGTTACAAGCATGGCAATTCAGTATTATTTGGGCAAAATTATATTGGAAATCCAGTGGTGACGGAACGTATGTGGACTCCAATATTTAGAGCTCACAAAATTTCATCGATGGGTAAGAGTATAACTATCAATTCTTCAACTGATACAATTACAGTACTACTGTCCAAGTAAGGAGATCTTTTTTCATTAATTTTAGAAAATTATTTTTTAAAAAGCTCTATAAATGTTCTGATGATCATACAAAATAGCCATTTAGTGTTGCCGATTATTGGTTACGAATAAAAACACTTTACCTTTGCCTATATCATGAGTTAGTAAAATTGGTCTTTAATCATTTCTCACACTGTAATGATCTCAAAATTAGTCGTATTTTGATTAAATTTAAGATCGAAAAGATTCTAATGTAAAGGGATTGCCACACTGCATCAGTCTGTGTGTTAGTAAGTGGAATTTAGATTTGATTGTAATTTCTTTGTATCCATTATAAACATGATCGAGGAAAATTGAATTAGGCAAAAATGTTTGGCACTAAAGATTTGGAAGATCAAATATTAAAAAAAACGTTCAAAACTGATAACAAAAACTCAGTTGATTAATTTATCAATCTTTTGAACATAAAAGCCGTTCACAGTTCAAAGTTTTTGTTTACCTCAAACACATCCTTTAACTCTTCAGGTCCACCATCTAGCGGGGAACTTTGCTTTGCTATAGAAATTGATGGCACTGGTCAACGATTTACGGTAGAAAATTGTTCTGAAAAGTTTCCATTGCTTTGTCAAACTTCGGTAAGGTTATCTTGAACTTTTTCTGATAAAAAACCAAATGATCAAACAACGGCAGTAGAATACAGAGGGAACAAAGGAGTAGTATTTACAAAAATCGAAGGCCAAAGACATGGCAAAAACGAGAATACAAAAAAAAACAATGACATTAGACAAAATGAACAAGCTACACCGTAATCGAAATATAGATTTTCCCAAAATGTTCAACGAATGATCTAACAACGCAGTAATTCACGAATACGCATAGCGCATAAGTGAGTTCTCCGATCAGGGGTTAAATATTTTCAGAATCAGAATGTAGAATTATTTTATTTATTATGTAGACCTCACTACATATTTAATTGTTTAATGATGTTCGCTACGGATTTTTTTAATAAAAAAGATTTCAATCAAATGTGATTTTTCGTTAGAAAATTTAACAATAGTAATTTAAGCCAAAGAAATTGATATGTTACGGATTTTATTTTTGAGATGCAAGTGTTTTAAAAAATGGGGAGAAACTGAACTCCTCTGCATTTTTCATGGGTTTAACATGAACAATGTTTATAAAATAATGAATGTTAGAAATTAACACCTATTGGATAACATTTTGTTTGAATGCTCCAAAAGATGTATAAAATGTTATTAAGGGAAAAAAGTTATGGGGTCACTGGGCAAAAAATTATTTAGCTTTTAAATACATGTAGAGAAAAGCAGAGACTACGAAAATCAGACAGAAATAGAGAAACATGACCAGCAAACTCCTTCATTTATCAATTTTTCATGAATATTGTTATTTTGCTGAGAGGTTTACCTAACAACAATGTTGGCAACATCTATTTGGATTTCACTTTCTAGAGCAAATTATATCGGAATAAAAGTAATTTTGGAAGAGTTCATCGATTTGTTAACGCGGTCAACTCTCTCAAAAATTGAATACAGTCCAATGAACTATATCTATGTAAAGTTAACAGATCGATAAACTCCTGCAAAATAATTTTTTATAATTCCAGTTCTATTCACCTAAAATGTTATCAATGAATATTAGGTCATAATTTACTGCACTTTGTAATATCCGAGGGCATGAATCGACAAGAAGTGTTTATCGAAAAAATAACTTCGTTGTTTTTCATGACGTTAAACAATGAAATTTGGCATTGTAATTTCTATTGGAATTATTCACTTTAAAATATCACTTTCATTTCACTGGAAAATTTCAATCTTTCAATGCCCTCTATATAATAATAATATTTATTGTGTCTCTTACAATGACATCTTCCTCCAAAAGAAAAATGGAAGTAGTGTGATTCAAAGCACAGATTGATGAATGATTAGAATACTTCAACATTGACAATCTAAATGTCTCCTATGGGTCTGAAACAGATTAGTTGTGCAACCATGTTTTACTTTTATAAAAAAGACAGGACATTGATTAAAATTCTTAAGCAATTTCAAATATACAAAAATATGCCGGTGAATTTTAAGTTGAATTCTGGAAGGTGTATGGGTATTTAAACCCAAACTTCAGCGAAAATGCAATATGTGGTACAACTGTCAGTACATTGCAATATCTTTTTTTAAAGGACAGATGAAAAAAGCTCAGAGTATCGTTTAGTTTTTCCGGTGAATTTCCACCTGCTTTTTCTTATGCCTCTTGGACTTTGGCTCTCGACAATTCTGTTGGGAAATTTTGTTATTACCCACAATTCTGGCTACACTTGTACTGTCAGATAGCACTAAAGATGTAAACAATAAAAGGATATGAAGTAAATGCTCATGAGACAGAGTCTCCATAAATACATAATAAAAGTAAACAGTTTTGTTCTTCACCTTGAAAATAACGATTTTTTAATTTGAGTGCAGTTAGAATTGTAACTAATCCTACGCTTTTTCAAGAAAGTTTAAAAATGAAATTAAATAAATTAACCATTTAGTTTCCTTTATTTTTTTTTTATTTTTGCAGACAAGAGAGTCCAAAATAAAGAGAATGACAGGAAAGTATTTCCATGGTAAATGACTATTTGAGTCTATTTTCTCTCTCTGCTTCATTTTGATTATGAAGCAGTAAAAAGAGTAAATGATGACGGGCATAACACTTGTATTTAAGCTCATTTAAATTAATTTTTTTCGGACGAATGCTAATTTTGTCTTGAGCATACTGTTTTTTATATTGCGAGATTTTGGTAATGACTTAAAGATTAAAGACAACAAATACAAACACAATCAAGCATTAATTCAAAAAGCCAATTTGTCAAACTTATGAAAAATGTGATTCAAGTTAAAGTATTAAATAAAGATCAACGAACTCATTCCTATGAAGACATTAAACCCGGCCATATGCAGAAACTAAATCAACAGACTGTAACTACGGTATTTTATTATCTGTTACCTAAAATTCCCTTTTTAGCTCACCTTGCTATGCCAGGGTGAGCTTTTGCCATCACTTGGCGTCCGTCGTCCGACCGTCGTCCGTCCGTCCGTCCGTCCGTCGTAAACTTTTCATTCAAAGATCTTCTCCTCTGAAACCACTGGGCCAATTGGGACCAAACTTAGTCACAATAGTCCTTGGGTGGTCCCCTTTCAAAATTGTATCCGGCATGTCCGTACCTGATCCAAGATGGCCACCAGCGGGGAACATAGTTTTAACATTGGACCCTATGGAAATTACATTTAAAGATCTTCTCAGAAACTACCAGTCCAACTATAACCAAACTTAGACACAATGGTCCTTAGATGGTCCCTTCACAAAAAAGGTATCCGACAGGTCCGTACCTAATCCAAGATGGCCGCCAGCGGGGAATATAGTTTTAACATTGGACCCTATGGAAATTACATTCAAAGATCTTCTTCTCAGAAACGACCAGTCCAACTATAACCAAACTTAGACACAATGGTCCTTAGATGGTCCCTTCCAAAAAAGGTATCCGACAGGTCCGTACCTAATCCAAGATGGCCGCCTGCGGGGAACATAATTTTAACATTGGACCCTATGGAAATTACATTCAAAGATCTTCTTCTCAGAAACTACCAGTCCAATTATAACCAAACTTAGACACAATGGTCCTTACATGGCCCCTTCCAAAAAAGATACCCGACAGGTCCGTACCTAATCCAAGATGGCCGCCAGCGGGGAACATAGTTTTAACATTGGACCCTATGGGAAAGACATTCAAAGAACTTCTTCTCTGAAACTACAAGTCCAGTTGGTGGATCTTTCAATTGCCATGGAAACCAAACAAGAATACTGTAATTTTAGAAAAAAAAGTATTCTGCTTAATTTTATGTTTTGTTTTTCCTATTGGAAATGCCTTTTATCTATGTCAGCCATAGTCCAGGTGAGCGATACAGGCTCTTGAGAGCCTCTTGTTACCTCTTCTGGCTCTTTTATACCTTTTACAACTAACAATCTAGAGAAACTGAATTTACAGTAACATGAGTAACTTCGGTATTTTTTTATTTATTACATAAAATTCTCTTTTATCTCTTCTAACCCCTTTAATACCTTGTCCAATAAACTATCTAGAGAAACAAAATCTACAGTAACTTTGGTACTTAGTTCAAACTCAATAGTTCACCAACCTAGTAATCAGTATTTTGGTGCTACATTCGAAACCGGATTATTTTTGGGAAATTTGAATTATGTAAATTTGATTTTTTTTTAAATCCATAATCTAGATGTTGTACCACGTGTTAAGCCATGTCTTTAGCTAATGTCATATTGTTTTGACGAGTATTGGAGTGAGTGTTGTCGGCATTCGTAGGCAGATCCTTTTCCTCAATATATTGTGTTATAAACAGCTTTACTAGACAATTGCTTTTCATGTATTAAAGTGTCTTTGACTTTCAATGTTTGAACTGTTTTCAAATGAGCGACATTAACACATATAGGATTTCACTCTTTCTGAAAACATGTCTCAACTGACTTTTAACAATAAACATCTTTGTATCGATTGAATATCCTTTGCTTTTCGTTATGCCGTTAAAGGAATTTTACTATTTAATGTAATATATAAACATTGCCAAGAATATGTAATGAAGCATAAATATCGTTATTCACTTCCGAATGAACAACTACGTGTAAATTGATAACAACTAGTGCATAGTCCACTTATACAGTAGGCTTGCGAGCTAATTAACAAAACAAAAAACAAAACAAAAAAAGTTCTTCAAAATTGTAATGCCTTATTAAATTCGTCATGTTAGTCATCCGAAGCAGAAAACAACAACAACAACAACAACAACAATAATAATAATAATAATAATAAAAACAAAACAAAACAAAAACAAAAACAGAAACATATAAGGATTTGCAAAAGCAAGCAATAGACGATGTCACACCCTGACAACCAATTTGATGATTCCAACTTAATCTCTCAAAATCTACATGGAAATCAATTTTCGTTGTAATCGGACAAATTTGACAATTTGACGAATTTAGGGCGGCTATCTTGAAAATTGCAGTCGTTTTTTTTTTAATTTGTCGCATAAAATATAACCTTGAATGGTATACTGTTTTAACACAATTTAGGACGATTTTTTCAATGATATTAATTATCTCACCCCAGACGTAGTAAGGGTGACATTTTGCTATTATACGTTTCTTCTTCTTCTTCTTCTTCTTCTTCTTATTATTATTATTATTATTATTATTATTATTATCATTATTACTGTTATTATTCTCACCATCTTGTGGACCGCTATGGGATATCTGTTTCCCAGATGACAACAGATCTTCCCATTTAGAGCTTAATTGTTGTTTCCTCTACCGGATTTGACTTTACTACCGGATTTGACATGTTCAACACGGCGCGTTTCTTATAAGAAGTAGGAGATGCTTACTCTACCGGTGCACCTGATCTCACCCATGGTTTTTTATTGGGTCCTTGTGGTCATCTTTGTGTGTGTCTTCATTTTTCTTTTCTGTGCCGTACTCATGTTGTGTCTCTGTTTCTTTTTTGTTTCCGATGTAGCCATTGTCCTTGGATTGTTCGTTTTGGATTGACGGTTCGGTTCTCACTTACATTATTATTATTATTCCAATAAAGTTTGGATTGACGGTTCGGTTCTCACTTACATTATTATTATTATTATTCCAATAAAGTTTGTCCGGGCGATTATTTTGAAATGGCTGGATTATTCAATTTCAAACTTTGCACAAAGTTGAACCATCATCTGAAGTTGTTTACGTTACGTTTAAAATTTCAAAAACGGCCGCCATTTCCAAGATATTCACAGAAATACGTCAAACTTTCAACATTGTCCGATCTCAATGAAAATTGATTTCTGGGTAAATTTTAAGGCTGTGAATAAGGTGAAATCATCGATTTAGTCGTCTAGGTGACATTGGCTATTGGGAATTTTGTTTTCGTTTATTTTTTTGCGAATTAAATTTGTGCTGTTTTCCGATGATCCTGAAATTACGCGAAAATTATATTATCGCAAAAATTTCCAGTTAAACGATTTTTTTATCTCTCTTAAACAAATAATATGACGTTGTTGAAAACATTACCGATAAATTAGTTCTTTTTTATACAAAAGCCCTGCATGTTTATGTTGCCAAGTGATAGAATATACAAACATTGAAAGGATATGGAGTATATGCACACGTGAAATTAAAAGGTATGAATACCCATGGTATTTACTTCATCAATGTTGTATTTTTGTGTAGATTACACGTGAATAATACGTGTTCAATAGTGCTGACAATTCGAAAGAACATGTACAAATCAGACTAAACTTAATATTTGAAATAATCTCCAGATTCATTACATCATTTGTCAAACCAGATATACTCATTTAGTTTCCTTACAAAATTACAACGAAGACATTAAAGTTTGTATACTATACATTTAAAGTATATTTGACAATTTGTAGGATATAAAAAATGTGCTACAATTGTGGTATTTCAATTTGATGTACAATTATATTTTACAATAATTCTTACATAATCTGCATAATAGGAAATATGCTGACATGATTGGTTGAATTTACTTCCGGTAGCAATTTCTGAAGTCGTTTATTTTTCGATAGACGACGTTGACCGGTCTACATTTACGTTCACCTCATAAATTCATATGCCAAGAGAATCAAATAGAACAAAAACGTGTGATTGGCATTATAAATGTAAGAATTTAATTACTTATCATCAAATTAAAAGAATTATAAAGATTAAACCCCGTTTAAAAGGAATTTATAGGAGTATAAACGGGACCAAGTCACTCACAAACATATCATAAAAGTCCTTCGGACATTTATTTGTTTGTGAGTGAATTGGTCCCGTTTATACTCCAATAGATTCCTTTAAAAGTGTGTTTAATCCTATAGGATTACCCATGGTATTTACTTAATCAATGTAGATTACACGTGAATAATACGTGTTCAATAGTGTTGACAATTCGAAAGCACATGTACAAATCAGACTAAACTTAATATTTGAAATAATCTCCAGATTCATTACATCATTTGTCAAACCAGATATACTCATTTAGTTTCCTTACAAAATTACAACGAAGACCTTAAAGTTTGTATACTTAACATTTAAAGTATATTTGACAATTTGCAGGATATAAAAAATGTGCTACAATTGTGGTATTTCAATTTGATGTACATTTATATTTTACAATAATTCTTACATAATCTGCATAATAGGAAATTTGCTGACATGATTGGTTGAATTTACTTCCGGTAGCAATTTCTGAATTCGTTTATTTTTCGATAGACGACGTTGACCGGTCTACATTTACGTTCACCTCATAAATTCATACGCCAAGAGAATCAAATAGAACAAAAACATGAAATTGGCATTATAAAAATAAGAATTTAATTATTTATCATCAAATTAAAAGAATCATAAAGATTAAACACCGTTTGAAAGTAATTTATTGGAGTATAAACGGGACCAAATCACTCTAAAACATATTATAAGAGTCCATCGGACTTTCATTTGTTTGTGAGTGAATTGGTCCCGTTTATACTCCGATCAATTCTTTTGAAACGGTGCTTAATCCTATAATATAGATGTTTTATGGCGAAATTCTTTCTCACTTATATACGTTTTAAACTTGAACTGCAAGACATCATGATTATATTTTTTTTCAGATCCATTCAACATTGCACTGGTGATTATTTCTTTCGTTTTAGGAACAGAAGTATTCATATTGATCGGAGTGTAAGCTTTTTAATTACTTTGTGAACAATGCAATTTTCATAATAACATATGATATTATATTGAACATAAATGAAGAAATAAAGGGATATGGCGTAAATGTACATGGGACAAAATCCCTTTAAATGCATGGTAAGATAGATCAAATGGAACAACGCTTTCATTGTAAGTCACTATGAGGCCTTCAACAAAGAGCAGACACTCCTAACTCAAAGTAATTTCAAGATGGCCACTAGCTTTGCGGTTTGAGCGGAACTCACTTGCTAAATGTTGAACAACGCCACACCATTTTTTCTGATAAAATCATTTTTATCAGGAAAAATAGAAACTTATTTCCATTTTTTTCAAAATGGATTCTAATAATATGTTCTTTGAACTGAATCGACAACTTTAGCTACAACATGAATTGATAAAACATACCTCACCGAATATCTACACGAAAGGGAAATATATAGACTTATTGACAATACCAGGCAAATATTTGGAAAAAATTGCACAAATCTAATAATGATCGAGAAATAAATCTGTCTAAATCTAAGAAGAAAGATAACACGAATCGGTATGTGTAAGAGGTCGTTTATTAAGAAGTAAACCTAGGTAAAGATACATAACTCTTAAAATTACATGTATGTTTGTTAAGGTCAAATTCCATAAATATATTTTAAGCTTCTATGTAGCATAGATGATTTTTAATCTTTTTCACATAAATGCTTGAGATGTCTACTGAAATCCAAGATGATTTTTTACCAAACCCATTTGGAGTTTTGGACGTAGTGCGACAGTGTTTTACCAGCAAACTAGGCTCCTTGAGCTAGCCAGCAGTTTAGCGGCGAGCACTCCTTGACCAATCTTTCAAAATTACGTTTTGATCCCCCATTTTTCTTTTCAAGATTGTGGTCTACCTGTATGGGTTTTATTCGTATGTTTATTATACTATAGGGAAACGGGACAGAGAAAGGGGAGGTTTGGGTACCCATACACCGGTTAAAGCCTACCGCTGGCTTTTGCTAGTGCCGGTACCAAGTCCGGCTGTCCCGAGTTCCTATCGTTGTTTACGTTTGTCTTTTGTATTTTTATTGTGTTTTTTTTTCTTGTGCAGTTCCTTTTTACTTTGTGGCATGTGGCTATGTTTTTCGGCCATTGTAGGTGTTTCCTGTTATCTTTTTTTTATTCTATTTTGGATGTGAAGATACAAATATCTAATCGCGTATTAAGGAAGCAAATTAGTCATATAAGAAAATATTAGGTTTCAGTCCGTATTCAATATAATATATAATATGCTTTTTGAACATGGCTATCTGCACGACTTTAATTTACTGCATTTTTGGCATTTGGTTACTCTAGTATCTTCTTATTTTGGAACAGAACCTGCTAGTTTTGTTATATTTTGAAACTTCGGGTACATTCATACCGAATATATACATTTATACTGGGAAGTTGCGTTTTGTGCGAGTATATATGACTTTCTCAAAAAATGTAAACCTAAAAATTCAAGATGGTCATATTTTAGAGGGAAAGCTTTCGAATATCAATTCATTTTGTCGTAAACTATCGGTGTCACATGACAAAACTTACAGAAAATATACTTCTCTAAGTGACAACAGACACTACCAAAATATTCAGATTTTTAACTGCATCAATATATAGCAACTTTCTCATATTCTCAGTTTTATCATTTGATACAATTTGACTGCTTCTTAAAATATTTGATTTTTAACTGCAAGAGAATGACATAATATTCCTCATTGTGGTTCCAAGATGAAGCACAACAAAAAAAAAGCGTTGTCTCATTGTTTGGTTGGACCATGTATTTGTAAAGATTTTGTCTCATGTGCATTTACTCCGTATCATTCAGTGTTAATATAAGTTGTCGAAATAGTCATTTGCAATACTAAGGATGACTACAATTTCCGTATTTTGCCGCTTGGTAACTTTTGGATAATGCTTCGGATGATTCTCCTCATGCATCAGGATCCCAGAGGTCCAATACTACGTTAACGTTGTTGGCCCGAAAACTACTGTTGGTCATAAATATGGATTTTTTTTTTGAAAATGCCTGAGAAATATAAGGGATATTTGTTATCAAACAATCAAATAATCCTTTAAAAATCGGTGCAAATATCACTTAAATCCTTCTTATATACGATGGACTTCGAAGCTTGCATGTTAAGGAAATATTTGTACAACTAATATTTCATTTAACAAATGACCAATTTTCACCAAAAAGTGAGTTTTAGAACGGGTTGAAGGAGTGGTCTGACATATTCGTAGAATCCTCACATTTAGAAAACAATGTTTAAAGCAAAATGTTATACTTCCATCTACACACTTTTGTGCATAATGCTTCAAAACTTCAAATTTTTGCACAGAAAATTCGTATATTCCATATTTATAACCACTGTATATGAAGATATATTATCTAAATTTAAGGATTTATATTTACCTAATGCGATGCTCTGTCCAAAACTTTTTTTGGTTTACTTATTGGCCCTTAAATTATTATGGAAAGTAATTGAGTGAATCTAACAATTAGTCCAAAAAGATTAATCTTAAGACAATGACAATATCGGACACAAAACCATCTGCTTAAATTTTTGCCTTTCAAATATTTAAAAATTTCCCTTCTGACAGTTGCCGACATCAAATCAGTGCAATTTATTTAACATGAACAAATTAAGTGTATTCAAAAAGTCCGTTTTCTCAACGTGCTAAAGTCAAAAACATTGCTATTCTTAATTTCATTTTATTTGGGTAAACATAATTCCTCATTGCCACAGAAATGAACCAATGCTTTTTTAAGTGTCTAAATGACTACTGTAAACAACTGGAGATCACTCCCAGCTTTAAACGTAGAAGGAAAACGCGACCTATATCTACAAGTATTAATGAAACAAATTCTAAAGCCGCATTTTACAAAGTCCATTTTGAAGTAAGGTTTATATTACATTATATTTGTTTTCTTTTCACGTTGAAGGCAATTATTAGACTTTACTGGTTCAAACGTATTTCATTGCAGAATTTATCATCTTCAGAAGACAATAAAGTTGTTTTCTTCTACTAATTTGACTCAACTGAGATATGAAAAGGTGAACGACACCATGTCGCAAAATCAAGAATCAGCAGTACATAAATATGACGAAATGTCCACATTTCCTGACCACCAAAGATCTTCCCAAGACCATGATAAAGTACAGGGAATTGATTCAAAAAGATATCTTGTTCTTAGTTCAAATGAAAGACAAGAAGAATTTGTTGTATAAACTATCTGTAGTCATGTGTCAAAGATTGAAATTTTTAAACGTAAATTGAAAAAGAAGAATGTAACATGAACAAATAAAGTGAATGAGAAGATTGAAATAAAATATGAAACTTTTTTTAATGCATAGACGAACAAAAATACTGATCCTTACATTGATTCATTTATGGCATGGTAAACCTTGGTAGCATGACTGCCAATTAAACTGAAATTTACAGAATTCGTTGTCCTCTTGCAAAACAAATTCATCTAATGCATTGCCTGCTCTACCTTATTTGTATATCATGTACATAAAATTTCTTCCTTGTTCATAACACGTTATAATATCACCTATTGGCTAAGCAAGAGAATAATTTTACAGAGGAACTTGCTCCAATGAGACTAGTACAATGTATGTGTCCTACGTTTCACATTCAAGGCAATCTTGATCTACTGACTTATTAACTTTTTAACCAAAGTCATAATACAAAAAAATATGTTTTGTTTAGAGCGGAGGCCATTGTGTCAAAAAGATTCAAGTGTATCCTCATAAAGGGTTTACATACATATTTCATAACAGCATTTGAGTTCCTTCGCCGAGTTTGTTGTAAATTGTGTACGCAGTGCTGATCGAACAAATTCGGAAGCGGTGGGATTTCGATAATTGCAATTTATAATGCTTAAATTTCAATACCTTAAACACACCGGAATCTGATTCATGAGAAAAATATGTTGAATGCAATTACACTAACATTCTAGTGGACACATATCCTATTGATTTATTTCCTTGTGCCAATATGGCAGGGATGTGTTACCTAGACAAGTTTGTGTGTGCTAAGGATTTGTTGGTTTTGCTCTCCTGAAGTGAAGAGTCCGTAAACTGATAACCGCAGCAAGAAATGTATGCTCTATTTATATTTGAGTATGGTGCATTTGTTCTTGAATACACTTTACCTTTTTTTTTAATTTTGGCATTTGTTCGTAATTCAAAAATCTATCCGACCACCTGTCTAAAGTACTTACACATGTTACATCTTATATGATTTTATTATGACAAGTTTTCTTACAGTTGGCTCGATGTATGACCTGTGGTTGTTTGTATGTTGTGATTGTGATTGGTTTGTCATTTTGTCTAGCAACGGACGACAGAAAAGTCAGTTTTGTTTGTTTTTTGTCAAACAAGGACACATCCATTAGATAAAAACAACAATGGTGTATCGTTTTCTGAGATCTAGCAACGAAATCCGCTTGAACTAGTGGTAGGGGCCGACTTGAACTTAATATAATGTATGAGCAAAGCTCATGTTTTAAGACTTGATAATGACTTCAAGGTAAAGGGCAGATAAAAAAAAACAGAATCTACGACTGCATCGTGTCAGAAACGGCATTTCTACACTAAAAATACTTAAATTATCAATTTTTAGCTCACCTGACCCTTAGGTTTAGTGTTAACTATTGCCATCACTTGGCGTCCGTCGTTCGTCCTTTACACTTTGACATTTTCATCTTCTCCTCTGAAACCTTTAAAGCAAATTTCAACAAACTTTACAGGAATGATATGGAAGGTCCCTTACAAAGATTGTTCATTTCATTTCGATCCGATAAAAAACATGGCCACCAGCGCGGAACTTAGGTTTAACATAAGGCCCTATGGGAAAAATCACATTTTCATCTTCTCCACTGAAACCACTGAAGCAAATTCAGGTAAACTTTACAAGAATTATGTATAGAAGGTCCTTTAAAAAATTGCTCATTTCTATTTGATCCAACAAATAACATTATGCCGCCAGTGCGGTACTTTGGTTTAACATTTGGCCCTATGCGAAATAATGACATGGCCGCCAGGTCATAACTTAGATTTCATATTTGACCCTTTGGGAAATAACAAGGAATGATGTATGGAAGGTCTTTAACAGAGATTGCTCATTTTGTTCTGATTCGACAAAAACATGGCCACAGTACTTTGGTTTAACATTGGACCCCATGGAAAAAATCACATTTTCATCTTCTCCGCTGAAACCACTGAAGCAAATTCAATTAAAACGTACGGAAGGTTTTATGCAAAGATTGCTCATTCCGTTCCGATCTAACAAATAACATCATACCACCAGGGCTGAATTTAGATTAACATTTAACTCCATGGGTAATTTTTCATTTTAGTCATCTTCTATAAAATTATTGAAGCAAAACCAAACTGAATTTTGAATATGTATGGAACTATAGCTTAACATTGAACACTAAGTGAAAAAAAAAAATCTTTTTTGATCATCAGCATAGACTTGGCTTATATAAGAAGCATTTTGTCAGGTGAGCGATAGTTTTTAATCGCGAGGTTTGCCAAGCGCTAAAAAAGAAATTTTAACTATACAGACTGTAGAAATATCACTTTTCACTAAATACGGTTGTGGATTCTTTTTCCTCTAATGATTTCAAGGATATCTTGGACAAAAATCTGACCCCCTTTTTCTAATGATTCAACATTAATCTGTTCCTTGAGCATGACGTCATCAGGCATGATCCCCTTTTTTCACGCCTCACAATGGCAAAAAAATGGAAAACGGTAAACATTTTGACGTCAAAATTGAATTTCAGCCAATCAATTGAAGAGAACCACATTCTCTCTATAGAGGAGAAATATAGTTTATCGATAAGGTAAAAGTTACTTAAAATATTTCTTCACTCGACACAGTAAAACTTCAATTTCCATCATACGAGCTTTAAGGAAGAAATATTTCTTACTGGAGGACATTTTTCTCCCATGAAATGTGTATCAAACTCGAAAAATCTAAATTGGCGGGAAAGCTCATGCGGAAATTTAACCAACGCCCGTTTGCTAAAAAGTCGCTTGCATATCTAACCAACTGCTGCGAATGGTAAAGACGTATTTCTCACACTGTCTAGGACACGTGAAAACAAGACAAAATTAGAAAACATTGTTTATTTGCTTGGCTTTGCCGTGTGTTAGTAGAGACTTTTGTCTCGTAAGCATTTCCTCCATATCAATTCATTGTTTATTCTAAACTGGAGTTTGTCTCTCCTGCATTGTGAAGTTCGTGAAAAGGATTCCACATGCAGAAGACTCTATGCTCTGCATATATTTCTTTAGAGAATTTACCTTTAGGAATAAGAAGGATCATTGTTGAAATTCTTATGGTTACTACAAGATAAACAAGAGGCTCTCAAAAGCCTGTTTCGCTCACCTAGACCATGGCTGACATAGATAAAAGGCATTTCCAATACGAAAAACAAAACATAAAATTTAGCAGAATACTTTTTTTATAAAATTACAGTATTCTTGTTTGGTTTCCATTGCAACCAAAAGATCCACCATCCATTACAACCCATAACAAAACACCATTCAAAA
>MJUU01008741.1:0-14241 GCA_002080025.1 Modiolus philippinarum | reverse complement strand
GAGATTCTTTAATACAAGCCTTCAGGTACGGAAAATTGTTCATGACAAGTGATCTTTGGTTAGTTTACAAGTACCTTTGAGATTCTTTAATACAAACCTTCAGGTACGGTAAATTGTTCATGTGATCTTTTGTTAGTTTACATGTACCTTTGAGATTCTTTAAAGACCTGTAATGAGCATTTCTTTTGTTATTCAAGACACTTGAATTATTGTAAATGCCTTGGACTATTCCATCTCTCTTTTGTCTTTCCTTTGTTTCTCTCGATTTCGAAGCACTTTGACTGATAATTTACCTCAATTTATTTACCCCGAATTATTTACCTCGAATTAACTACTTCTACCTCATTAATTTTATGCATATTCATTCATATGACTTTTGCTAAACTTTGATCTTCTGTTATTTTTCACTTTAATATTAGATGAAGTTTACGACAAGTTTATGTAGGAAAAATTTCCCGGTCCAAGGATCGAACCTACGCTACTTTACTGTAATATCAATGTAACCAAACGACTTTGATATAAACACGAGGCTACTATTAGCACTTGATGAATAGACGTAAGAAAATATATTTAAAGTGACAACAGATCGATAACTCAGGTAATTTTTAAAATACAATCTAAACGGTATTTATTTAAGAAAAGTAAACAAATATTTGACACAAGATCAATATAAAAGACAACTTTTCCGCATGTAGAACAAAAAATACATTCATTAACTATTTGATGCATATAGCCTTAATAAACTGATGAATATACATGAGTAGAAGATTCTATTTTGATTGCGGGATGTCAGTATTCATTTTTTTCACATATAAAATTCTATATATTAAATAAATTGCACGGTCTTTAAGTTAGTTAAAGTATGTTTCGGAGTAATTAATTGAATTAAAGTGCTTCGTTAGAAAAGGGGTGGTTAAAATGCCTTCGAACTGCGCGCTCAGGCATTTGGACCCCCCTTTTCTTACGAATCACTTTAATATAATAATAACTCTGAAGCATACTTTAACTATATAACTTAATACAAGCCTTCAGGTACGGTAAATTGTTCACGTAATCTTTTGTTAGTTTACACGTACCTTTGAGAATCTTTAATACAAGCCTTCAGGTAAGGTAAATTGTTCAAGTGATCTTTTGTTAGTTTATACGTACCTTTGAGATTCTTTAATACAAGCCTTTAGGTATGGTAAATTGTTCAAGTGATCTTTTGTTAGTTTATACGTACCTTTGAGATTCTTTAATACAAGCCTTTAGGTATGGTAAATTGTTCATGTGGTTTTGGGTCAGTTTCGGACTGTTTCCAACAACTTGTCGAATCTCGTTGTATAATTTCTCCTGTTTGTTAGAGTTAAGTGCTAAATTCGTTAAAATGAAAGCCATACTGTTTGCCGTCTGTGAAAACGAATAAAAATAGCTGTTAATAGCGGGGTTATACGTCAGCATATTAACAATCTGACATTTGGGTACTCCATTCTGATGTAAACGATAAACACAAAACACAATAAATACAGAACAACAATGGTTTTAATGTTGTTATTCAGTTAGATTGAGTGAGATGCATGAGAAGGAAATGGGGTAAATGTCAAGAAGAAAGCATTCCATCTCTAGATTAAAATGACCTAAAACAAAACATCCAGGGGTCACCTTACGGTCTTCAACACAGTGAGGAACATCATACCATATGGCCCGAAAAAGTAAACAAGTGAATTCATCAATGGGAACAGATCACACCCAATCACCCGAATATCAAGAAACTAAAATTTTATAAGATGACAAGACAAGCCAACGACCAACATATTCCTGACATGGGACATGCGCAAAAATTGCGATGGGGTTAAATCGTTTTCTTGGATCCAAACCCTCCCCCTATGTGTGATGAATGGCTAAAAATAAATTCACATAAAGACTCGCAGTAAAAATCAAACTAGAAAAAGTCTAACTCACCAAGACGAGTACCTTTACAATGAAGTACACAATGCATTGAAGACAATACATACGGGTATTATCCTGACAAATGCTCGCAGTTACTGACAGTTAGCTAAGGACATAATTTCCGTTGACTATGATATGAAGCCTTGAAGTTCTTACATATGAAACTTCAATTGAAATACTTCTAAATAGAATTCTTATAACAACCTCATCAATTATGAAAGAAGAACATTATATTGTGCAATGCCAAATGCTGTTAATATGAAAAATTGTTTTAATTTAGTTACGGTATAAAGTATTGAGGAGCTTATCAATATTTTTCCCAATAAAAACCAGATTAAAGATGCGGGCTTTCAACAATGTACTTATTAAGTGAACTTTACCCACGAAGTCAATACCAGCTGAATATATTATTAGTGTACTTTATTCAACGAGTCAATACCAATCGTAAATAATGTAATTATTGAGTATATTTTACTCATCGAGTCCATACAAGCTGTTAATAATGATTGAAATGGTGAGTGTACTTACTGTTGCAGCTTATATTGGCTCCATGAGTAAATAACACTCACTACTTCCGATGTTAGTATAGAGAATTCTCTACTCAATGAGTCAATACCAGCCAAAAGTAACAGTGTAATGATTGAGAATACTTTAATCACCGAGTAAATCCCTGCTTTAAATTTATTATTGTACTTTCCTCATCGAGTCAGTATTTGCTGTAAATAATGTAATTATTGAGTGTACTTTACTCACCGAGTCAATACCAGCTGTAAATAATGATGTAATTACTCCATTTACTTTAATCTCCGTCATCCTGGGATCAGCAAGAAGAGAATGCATAAAATTTGGTTCTTTTTCTAAATATTCTTCTAATTTTCCTTCATTTCCCAATTTCTTCAATCGTTCTTTCTGTGCAGTTATGTGTTCTCTTGCAATTCTATAACGATAGAATATATTTCGTAAATCACTCTATAGTAAAAGTTTTGTCTGACGTACCATGTCTAAACAATAGATAGATGTTTCATATCGAAAGGAATTTCATGTATTACATTCAGGGGAAATATTATTTGAAGCGTCATGCACACTGATTAAACTCACAAAACAAGTGACGAGGCAACACGAGTGAAACTGGAGTTAAGGACAATATAAGTGTAAAAAATGGGAAGATAAGTAATAGGAGAGCTGATGGGCAATATACCTTTCGGGTTTGGTGAAGTTGAAATAATGCCCCTCAATAATGACCATGTAGTCAGTACTTCGATGATCGGGCGGACAGGATAAAGGGAAACTGAGAGAATGCGGTGTGAGAAGGAAAAAGGATGTGAGAAAGGAAAAGGGAGTGAAAAAATAGAGAGTGGATGGGGAACGAAAAAAGAAAGGGAGAAATTGTCATCAGAGGGAGTCTAGAAGAAAGGGGACAGTAAAAAGGGACTCAAGGAGAGAGGGACAGGAGAAAGGAGAAAGAAACCTGCCCGTCCCGGCCCTCCTCGATGCTCACCCTAACAAATTTTATATTCATAGAAACCTGCAATATAGTAATGAAAAAAAATCGAAATTAAAAAAAAATTGCTAAAACAAAAGAGTATCTTTCTCCTGCAAAGTTTTGTCCATTGCTGATTTTAGCTTTTCCTCCTATATTTTCCCTATTAACTTTAGATATATTTCATTTATGCATTGGTTTCCAAATGTTTCGCTTTGATTTTATATGCACTGAAGAGACATTTTAAACATTTTTTGAATATGGATTTCCTTTGTTTGGGTTAGTGCTGCTGATGAGGAATTAATTTCCGAAATGGCCATACAGCTCATTTAAATTATTGCAGTCGGAGTTTACATATATGTTATGGTCTCATGTTCATTTACTCCATATCCTTTCGTGAAATATAAGTTATCAAACCGGGCAAGTGATTAGTTTTAAACAAAAGAAATAGAACTCTTCATTAAACGAAACAAAAAAGGTCTACTTAGATTGTTTTCCGCAGTTACAAATTCCAAAAAGTTGTTTCTAACTAGAAAATTGAAAGAATTTGTAAATAGGTATAGAAATAGTGTAAATATTCGCATTTTGATTGTTAAGTTTGTAATTAGTGCGGGAATTGTGGTTTAAGTGGACTGAACTGGATGTCTATCATTTTTAAATGAATTAAATATACATCTCTGGATTTTCTCCAAAATTGGCATACTGATTCATAAAGAATTGATCAATACGTATGCAAAATTTCATTTCCGCCCTTCCACGCAATTTCCAGGAATAAAACCCAAAGTTAGTGCATTCTGTTACAATCCTGGCTCTATTTTTAGAAATGAAATCGAATTTACCTAATATACGTCATGATTACAACTTAAGTCAGAGGCCTATTCAGGTAATCATAATTTGATTTTTTGTCTATAGTTTGTTTTAATGTATTAAATGGAACAGTAAACATTCGGCTACCATTCCAAATAAATATTTAGATACAGAAATCGAGAAACGTTCCAATTAATTTCGTATAATTTTACCATAATGGGGTACATTGATCCCTGTCCCGGCAGTGTTTATAAATAACATTTACCGCCAAATAATGACCACAAGGAAAATACCACCCTCTCTAATACCTTGGAATCGGGGTATCATTTTGGATCTTTGAAATATGCATCTTTGAAATCCATTATTTCATATTTCCCCTTCAAGATTAATCCTTTGGCTATCTTTCAATACAGAAATTGTGTCCGCCCCCGGTAATTTTTTGCCTTTTAAAAATATTTTATAGGTTAATTTTTGTGTGGTCGCAGTGAAGACATTTGACATCTAACGTGCAATAGCAGACCAATTGTTAACTTTTATTTTGTAAATGTTTTTGTGTTCCTTTGTGATTTATATGCCCGAACAAGCGATATATCCAGCCGTTACTATGCACCATCAACAGAAGGCGTGTTTCTAAAATATGGCTGATGAAGTAGACACCCACCTTATAAGAAACGTTTAGAAAGGGAGATAATTTCAACAATGATTTTTCGGACTTTTTTGTTTGCTAATACTTAGTAACTTCGGTATTTTCAATCCTCATGTCAATGATAAGGTTGGAAACAACACAGAGAATACCTACTTGCATGTGTATTTACCAGTGTGGAAAATATGCGTAGGTAAAACAGTCGGAAATAAATAACAACATTATTGAACTCCAAATCCTTATCAACACGACTGGCTTGTTGATATTTTTATATGCCTAGCTACCTGGGCTGAAAACCATAAAATTGTTATCGGAAGCAAGATAAACACATCAATATCAGTCCTGTTATTTGTCTCCGGCTCATATCAAATTCTCGGGCTTTGCCACTAACATTTTTGGGCTAATTAGAGAGCAAATATGAAAAACGATTTTCCTTAATCTGTAACTATATTTTCTGTTTCTTATTCTTTTTTTCATCTTCTCTGTCATGTTCTTGTCGTCTATATAATTTCGTTCATCTTACATTGTAATTTCCAGATCAACATGTTCATGCCGTCAGTAAAGTTCCGTTCATCTTACCATGTAACTTCCAGACTAACATACTCATGCCGTCTGTAAAGTTCCGTTTTATCTTACCTTGTAATTTCCAGACTAACATGTTCATGCCGTCTGCATGTAAAGTTCCATTCGTCCTACCTTGTAATTCCAGACTAACATAACATGCCGTCAGTAAAGTTCAGTTAATCTTACCGTGTAATTTCTAGACTAACATGTTCTAATCGTCCATCTTACCTTGTAATTTCCAGACTAACATGTTCATGCCGTCTGTAAAGTTACATTCGTCTAACCTTGAAATTTTCGGACTAACATGTTCATGCCGTCTGTAAAGTTTCGTTCTTCTCACCTTGTAATTTCCAGACCGACATGTTCATGCCGTCTGTATAGTTCCGTTCGTCTTACCTTGTAATTTCCAGACTAACATATTCATGCCGTCTGTAAAGTTCAATTCATCTATCTCATAATTTCCAGACCGACATGTTCATGCCGTCTATTGTGTTCCGTTCATCTCGGTCGTCTGACCTTGTAATTTCTAGACCGACATGTTCATACCGTCTGTAGAGTTCTGTTCGTCTCGCCTTGTAATTTAAAGACCAACATGTTCATGCCGTCTGTAAAGTTCCGTTCATCTTACGTTGCAATTTCCAGACCGACATGTTCATGCCGTCTGTAAAATTCCATTCATCTTACGTTGCAATTTCCAGACCGACATGTTCATGTCGTCTGTATAATTCTGTTCATCTTACCTTTTAATTTCCAGACTAAAGTGATCATGCCGTCTGTAAAGTTCCGTTTGTAATTTCTAGATTATCATGTTCATGCCGTCTGTAAAGTTCCGTTCATCTTTCCTTGTAATTTCCGAACCGACATGTTCATGCCGTCTGTAAAGTTCCGTTCGATCTACCTTGTAATTTTCAGACCGAAATGTCCATGCCGTCTGTTTAGTTATGTTCATCTTATCTTGTAATTTCCAGACTGACATATTCGTGCCGTCTGTAAAGCTCCGTTTACCTTGTTATTTCCAGACCGACGTGTTCGTGGCGTCTGTAAAGTTCCGTTCGGAAGTATTTGAAAGTTTTGAATGGCATAGTGATTGCAGTCTGAAATGTGCTGAAGAATTCTCTAACCAGGTGATACATATCTTCGTCGGAATCCTTATCAAAACACCCCAATCTGCAGTTGAAACATAACATTCCTACACCTGAAAACCGAAGTTACAGGTAATTTTTTAATATATATCAGAACTTCCTTTTCCAATTCTTATCCTAGTTTATCTACAGTATATGTTGTTGTAAAATTAAAAATCTATTTCAAAACAAATAAATGTATTGATGGGATAGACCACCAGGGTAGGGAAAAACTAAGACCAGAATAAAAAACTGTGATATGAGAAACTTCAAAGGGGACATAACTAGTGACAACTGGTGAGAAAGATAAAACAGTGTTTTACACATTAAGAATCAAGCAAAAACGAAAATAGATATTTTTATTTACTGCTTCATTTTAGATTTTTAATTTTTGGCGGGCCCCATGGTACTATAAATACGGAGTGGTATGTTTTCGAAGACCTTCTATTTAAAGGACAGCAAAGTTGAAGTGTTTCGAATGACCAAGAAAAATGGATCATATGGCAATACATCAATGAATGTGCCATTGGCCGCAATTTTTGAAAGAACATTTTACAAAATCTAAAATTTGCAGAAAACCATCATGTAAAATTACTAAATATAGTTTATATGCAGTAATAAATGTACATGTATATTACTTTCTGTGGTATAGTTCATCAGTTCTTTCAGCAAATCTTTAACTGTGTCCTTCGTTCGTAGATGATCTATAAAATCGTTAGTGACCTGCTCAATTAAAGGGACGTAACTTGCAACTACAGCTGGTTTTAACATTTTATCTTGTGCTGGTTTTCTAAGAGCTGCCCAATCTTTACCTTGTCTAGAAAGAAGACATCAAATGTTATTCATTAATAGGAGTAAAACATGTTACCAAGGACTCAAAATGATCACGTACACACGCACGCAAGCACGCATCACGCAAGCACATTTCTGCAGGTCCGTGTTAAACTTTGGTTTAGATTTAAGCTTGAAATAAACATTTTAATAAAACCTATTACAGTTTGAATCAGTTAAACTTGTGATTCACAATAGATGATTATCATTAATGACCGACTATTAATCATTAATCACTGACTATTATGATTATTTTTCTTCACAATTTCGTCAAGCAAATATTTGAAACGCAGTCTGTGTGATTTTTCAAACATTTTTTATGGATTATCATTGGCCGTTTTAAATAACATAAAAACAACTAGGTACCGGTTTAGTTTCAATTTTGTTATATAAATGTAAAGGTTTCGGTACCCATAAACCGGTTTAACCCTACCGCTGGCTTTTGCTGGTGCCGGTACCAAGTCCGGCTGTCCCGATTTCCTATCGTTGTCTCCGTTTGTCTTTTGTCTAATACGTGTTTTTCTTGTATAGTTCCCTTGCAAATTGTTGCATGTAATTATAATTTTCATCCATTGTAGGTGTTTCCTGTTATCCATTTTTTAACATATATGAAAAAGAAAGGTAATGGGACAACATCCTAGTTATAAGAACTAAAAAGGCATCTAGAGATCACTGTACGGTCTTCAACTGTGATACATCAAGCTCTAATATATCTTTGTTAACTTAGATCGACACTAATACATGGCGCATTCGATTGGCGCATTTGTGAAACACGAGTCAGATGCGGAATTGACTTGATTTTCAAGCCGGAATATTTCTTATGTAATGTAATAATACAGTGTCATACACTTTCCCGCGAATTAGCTCCATTTTCCCGTAAATATTTCGTTTACTTTATGAAATATCTCTCTAAATCAAACGTTGACATATATATTTTTTCAGCTCAACTTATAGCTGAAGTGTATACCCTGAAATATAAAAAAATATAAAAAAATCTATTTGATATTTATTTCATATGAAAGCTAAAAAATAAGCATGTTCTCACAGTTCCCTATATATTCTTTGTAAATATTGCTGAAAAATGCCGAATTTGGCCTGATTTTCTAAGCTTGATAACAGAAAAAGATGATCGGTGACATACCATTTTTATTTTATTTTTTGAATGAAAGGACTTAGAACTACAAAATATCTTAAAATAAAAACATTCTGTCTGATATTTTTATTAGTCTCGAACTAACTTAAACTTACAAAGCATTTATCTAATTACTGTGTCTATGTGTCTGTGTTGAACATCTAGTTACCACTTTCACCTCATGGAGTTATCAATAAGTTTTTTCATATTTGTTTCTCTTGCTAACGAAATGTACAACAATAGTCACTTTAACAATTCAAATTATCTGTTCAAACACAGAAACTACTTCTGTAAATTATTTTCGAAAGAAAGAACATATTTCCATACAATTTTTCCACCAAGGAACGAATTTCTAGAAGTTCAACAAAAATCAAATTACTATGTACCAGGAGAGCAGTGATTATATGGAATATCTATATTTTGTGTTGTTTGTGGCATATCTACATTTTTTGTGTTGTTTGTGGCATATCTACATTGACGTGTTTTAAGGCATATCTGTATGTACAAATAGTTTGTGGCATATCAAAGATATTCAGCAATACGTTGTATTTGTAGTTTCTGTATATATACGTGTAATTGTGGCATATTTACTTGTATATGTAGCTTGTGACAGATCTATGTGAGGTTGTGTTATATTTCTTGTATTTTTTTGTTAGTCTACTTGTAGTATGTTGTATGATTACCAGTAGTATGTGGCATATTTACATATAATTTGTCGCAGATCTACATTTATTCAAGGACATAATTAATTTTAACTCACAAAGTACCAAGATCTCTAGGTATTCCTGTTCTGTCATGATATGCTTCTGTTAAGTCAAGTCCTACACGGGTGTGCTCTTTGTACGGAAGCTGAAATACATATTTTGCATAATCCGGATGGTAAAGATACACCACGTGATTGTTCCCAATCTTCATTTTTACTATATCTCCATATTTATCACGTGCTTTAGTGAGGATCTTTACAAAATCATTTGGCTCATAATTTGCTGAAAAATGTGTTTAATAGTATTAAAATGGTAATAACAGTCCACAAAAATACTTATAAAAGAGATAATAAAATGAAGAAACAATCAAAAATACCGACAGTATTGAAACTTGCAATATCTAAATTTTGCAAAATTTTGTCAAAAACTATGGATTATCTCCCTCATTCATAGCTCTATCCTTAGCTGAATTTTGGCTTTTCTATTTCGATCCTTTTGGTTATTTGTTCTCTATCAGCTTTAAACATGTTTTTCGGTTAATGGACTTCCAAATGTTTTGGTTGAGACATAAGTTGTCTAAATGTGCAGATGCAGAAAATAAATAAACAATAACTTCGGTATTTTATTATTTATAAACCCTTTAGAGGTCCTACGGACTATGTTCGGAAGTTGGCTTATCTATGGAAACCAGACATAGGTCCGGAAAAGTAGTATATATGTATAATACAATCACTTATGGGGTTTATGTGTTTTCAATCTCGTCAATTCCAGTTTTGTTGCTATGGCAATGCACCAAGTTTAGTTGTTATTGCAATGCACACCCATTGAACCCCAAAAATAATAATAAGTGAAAGTGAAAATCTCCCATAAACTACTAAGGGACCGACCATTTAACTTGAAGGGGGGATTCATGCACTCCGGTTACAATTAGAACAATTGTAAGTCCATTTTGTGAAAGTTGATTACTTCATCCAACTGTTCATTTGTATTTGAAAGGAGTATTAGAACCTTGACTTTGGTTCGATTTGTATTTAAAAGAGTTATTTGAGTTATGACTTTGCTTTTAAGGATAATTATATTGATATATGAAAGGGTTATAAAGGTTCAAATATGGTTTTTAGACAGCATAGCTTGCTTTTTAGAGAAGACTCTTAAAACATTGTGAAGTTTTGATATAAATTAGAAAAAATATATGATTAAATATGTCCTTTCAAACAACTTACTGAATGGTTTGAAATGTAAAGCTGTTCCAATGAATGGTATATTATATAATCCTCGTGGTCCTGGTATTTGATTGAATGGTTTTATATCACTAGATGTCGCCCCGGTTTCACATCCAACTGCAGTGGTTGCTGATCTGACTTGTGTGTGTCTCACTAAAGCATTGACATATCGTCTACCGAACCTGATTGGAATCATATTAATCTGTTTTCTTGTTTAATGCCTGAATAAAATAATTATATATAACAGAAAGGTTAACGAAATGAACAACCAAAACTCTAGTAAAGGCCAACCGGTAGTGCACATAAGATTAAATAAAGAACATAATCTGTCATCAATACGGCGAAATGGTCTGAATAAAGGACAATAGATAGCAATCTACCCAAATAAGACGCAACAGCCTAAATAAAAGACGATGGATACAATCATTAAAAATCAATTCGACGCTACAGATTAGATAAAGAATCTAGATCATATAGGAATCTACAGTTTATATAAAAGACGATAAATATTAACAATCATACACCACCAAATGGGGAGCAACAATCTAAATAAAGGGCGGTAAATATAAACAATCATCCACCACCAAATAGGGAGCTACATCCTGAATAAAGGATATGTGATAGATATACACGTATATCTATAACCAATAGGTCGTTACAGCTAATTCTAATATCCATTACGACTAGCCATATGAAAATCTCCAATAACATAATGAGCGACTTCACACCAGTCTTTACGCTTACAATCCAATACGCAAAGCAAATAAATTTACACAAGATAACCATTAAATCGGATAGTGAGTATTTGGTTCGCGGAATTACGAAAGACATTCTATATTGGAAGAAAAGTGATTGGAAGCTGAAAAGTACAAATGCGCCAGCAAAAAATAAAGAAATATGGGAAGAGATAAATACACTTTGTGGTGAAATTGACATCAAATGGATACATATAAAGCGAGAATCAGAAAATGGACAGAGGATATCTGACCAACTTGCCCGGGAAGCCTTAGAGGAGGAAGAACATATTTTGTCTGTTCCTAGCGTAACTAATCAGGATGAAGAGAGATTGGCGGTTCCGGAAGCAGATTTCGGCTTTGAAGAAATTAGAACAGATGATGAAGAGACAATGGTTAAATGTGTTGAAAATACGAATCATTGCCTAATGTGTGACGACCATAGTAATAATGTAATGATAACCTGTGAAAAATGTAGTGGTAATGTTCATTATTTTTGTTCATTGTTACCAGGGTATTATTTAAACATGTTAGATAAAGGAGATGTCAAATATTTTTGCTTGAATTGTAGCAATGACAATGGGGATTATAGGGACAATAATATTATTGATAAAATGTGTGAGAAAAATGAACAGTTAAAGGTACAAAACACTAGCTTGTCAGAACAAATTAAACAGGTAAATGTAGAAAACAGTAATTTAGTTGTTAGGTTGCAAGAGATAGAAAATTCTTATCAAAAGCGTTTAAATGAGTTAAAATCGAAAGAAAGCAGTGTTACTGAGCAGCAACAGGAGGTAAAATATCTAAAAGGGAAACTTGAAAAATTCACAGAGGAGAACAAAAAGAAAGAGAAAATCATCAAGGATTTGAATAAAGACATTAAAAATAAGGAGTCACAAATAAAAGATCTTTCGGAAAAGGCTAAAACACTAGAAAACGAGAAACAAACAGATACGAGACATATGACCGATTTAAGGAACATTATACAAGATTTAGAAAAAAGCAAAAGTGAATTTTTAAAGCAAAATGTAAGTTCAATCGAAGTAATAGATGCCTTACAACAAAGACTTGACAAGTTTGAAAAACAACAAGAAACAGAAATGAAATCAATGTATGCTGAGAAAGTCAACAAAACCGCGACAAGGAAGTCTACAGAAAGCATGAAAATTAACGATAGAGTACCTTGTGAAAATAATAATGACTTAAAAAATATGCTAAAATCAATTTTGGATGAAATGAAAGAAGTAAGAATTGCACAGACAAACATGGAAACGAGATTATTAAATGTTGAAAATGGAAGAACAGAGGTTAATGTTGATAAGGGAAGACACCATAAATACATTTGCTTTAATTTTCAAAGGACAGGGGTGTGTAGATTTGGTAATTCATGTAAATATCAACACATTGACAGCAAAGAAACACCAAGTCTAAATAAAATGACAAAGGATGAGAATAGCAATGAAGAAAACGCAAACGTTAGAGGTGGAAATAACGAGAAAAATACTCTTATTTTGGGAAGTTCTGTTTTAAAAGGAATAGATCCTTCAAAACTGAAAAGTAATGTACATGTGTACACACATAGTGGAGCTAATGTACTTGACATTTATAATGACATAAAGCATCAAATTTATATGTCACAATATGATACTGTTCTGGTACATGTAGGTGGAAATGATGTTTCAAGTGGAAAGGATGTAAATCAGTTTATAACAATTTACAGAGATGTTTTGAATCTTAGTGATTGTCGTGTAGTTGTTTCCGGAATTTTACCAAGACAGGGGTGTGATGTCCAGGTGTTCAATGATAATTTGTACAAGCTATGTAAAGAGGAAGATGTGACTTTCATTCGAAATGCCGATGTATTTATGGCAAAAAACAGCATGAAGTATAATCTCTATACCAAAGATTTGACTCATTTAAGCAATTTTGGTACTATTAATTTTTTGAGGAGTTTGAATAGATTTGTAAATATATTTAAACCTAATGTAAATCAATCCAATGGTGGTTACGAAAATTACCAAGGTAGAAGTCAATAGCTAGTCTGCAGTGGTAGTAATTTGTTTTCAACCTACTGTAAAAATTTTAACTTTAAATGTGTGTGGTTTAATCAAACGCTGCCAGTATCCAGATTTTATAGAATTGATAGAATCTTATGACATCTTATGCTTAATTGAAACTAAAACTGATGATATAGATAATGTTAATTTACCAGGTTTTGTAGTTAAAATGAGAAACAGATTTAAATTCAGAAGAGTTAAATCGGGGGGAATAATTTTAGCATTCAAAGAAATTTTGTCAGACTATGTCTCGGTTATAGAATCGGAAAGTAAGTATATACTTTGGTTTAAAATAAGTAAAGACGTACTAGGACTAAACCAAGATTTTGTTTGTGGAATAGTTTATATTCCACCCGAAGGTAGTAAGTATTGTTTAGGAGATCCTTACAGTGAAACAGAGCATGAATTTTTAAATTTTAGTTGTAGTTATGAGTATATATGTCTTTTGGGCGATTTCAATGCACGAACTGCTGAGCAGTCTGATTATATCGAGGTTACACATCACCCATCTGAATTGCTAAGTTTAGAGAACGAAGGTATTAAAATCTTAGATGGATATGGCATATCTCGACTAAGAAACAATATGGATAGAAATATTAATAACTATGGTAAAAAACTTCTAGAATTCTGTAAAGGTAATGATATGTTCTTGCTAAATGGAAGAATTGGTAATGATAATGGTTTGGGAAAATTAACATGCAAGGACAGTAGTGTTATAGATTATGTCATTGCTTCTCCACAATCGTTCAAAATTGTTGAAGGTTTTTCTGTATTAGAATACAGTAAATTATTGTCGGATGTTCACTCTCCATTGTCTTTGTCTTTGAGGGTACCTGTAGAAAATGTTATAAGTGAAGTTTCATCTAACAATTCCAATGATTCAGAAGAATCAATTAATACATGGGATTGTGAAAAAGCGCATGATTTCATTGTTAATTTAGATAAAGATCTAATAGATCTAATAGATGATATTTTACTTGAATTAAATTCAGCATCAACTGAAACTTTCAACATAG
>MJUU01008740.1:0-10802 GCA_002080025.1 Modiolus philippinarum | reverse complement strand
GATCATTGTATGAGGGAGATTTTTCTTAGTTAAAACAAATATATCTATTCCAGATATTGTACATTTCAATCGGTTTTCAGACCAACATCGAAGCACTGAACAATTGGTTTGGTAAATACCCTGGGAGACTAACAGTCCACCAGTACTGGCATCGACCCAATGGGTCATAAGAATTAAAAATTACATGATCTTTGATAGCTATTTTGCATATTTAAAATTAATTTCAAAAGTCAGAATATTCAAAATTCTGCCCTTTGACATGGAAATGCCATGGAAAAACCCGGTGAAACAACGTTCAACGAAAAAGTCATTTATTTCTCATAAAGGTTACCATGTGCAAAAACAGTTGCAAATATTGACATGGATATTTTTGAAATGTAGGAATTAAAAACCAAACAAAAAAGATTATACCATTGTATTTTTGTTAGTAAAACGGGTGTATATATTGGTTTATCTTCCCTCTAATGGCTATATTATACTACAAGAGTTTCTCTTATTCTCAGCGAATAGCGATGCTTTAACACTGAGGGAGAATTTTTTTTCGTGGCCTTAACTTTTAACTATGCATCTGAATATCTTACCTGAAACTCATGTTGTAAACTGTTGCTATTTCCATGTGTAGAATTGTCCTCATGTTTATCCATAAAGTCTTGGAAGTGGTTTTTGTCAATAGCTGTGTCGGGAACTTTGAAAGCCTCTAACAGAGCTTCAAAAACGGTTGTACAGTGGCACCTCCGAATACCGGCCTCCGTCGGGACCAAAGAAATCGGCCGGTTTTACGAGGTTCCGATTTTCGGAGGTTCCGAAATCCGGTCTTCAAATTCCGAACTCTAATACCGGACATGTTATATATGATATTTAAGGTCAGTTTAGCTTGTGACTTAACTATTTCAGAATATTTCCCTGCGTTATTGTAAATCAATCAATATTGTCGGTAATCTGTTCAAATACAGTTATTTATGAATCAAGATGGCAAGATATTTCTGACAAATTTAATAAACTTGGTCGATTTCATTGTCCGCGGAAAAAGTCGTCCGGTTTTCAGAGTTCAATTTAAGAAGAAAATATAGGTTTGGGACCGATCTATATGGCCGGAATTCGGAATTCAGGGGGCCGGTTTTCAGAGGAATTTTTTACTTATTTATATAGGTAAAAATTCCGGACCGAAACCTTTCGTTCGGTTTATAGAGGAATCCGGTTTTTAAAGGGGCCGGTTTTCAGGAGTTCCACTGTATATTGATGCTAAAATATATGTATCGTTTTATTCTTACAATTACATTTTAGCAGAATGTCTAGTCTATATTTTGACTATAAATTGTTTGTAATGGTTATTCCGTAGATTCCCACTGCCAATATAAGAATAATTAAGATATAACAGGAAAATAAAAGGCTGCACAGTACACTGCATGATACACATAGAACAGATAGAGCAGGAAGAAACGTGTTGATATCAAATGAGTGTTGCCATAAAAGTGTTTGAAGAATATTTTCTCTCTTAATATTTCAAAATCTGTTACAGTCTAGCAAAAACAAAAATTGATCAAGTTTTGAAAGCTGTTGTAAAAATCCAAGAAAACACCACCATGCATCTTACATAAGCGATCTAATAAATACACCACAAAAATAAATTAATTCTATGGAATGGTATTTGTGGTGCATAATTTTACATATTTCCGAAGACAGTCTAGAGTTTAACTGAGATTTGCAATAGCAGCCGTTTTTAATCTTTAAAAGGCATTAAAGTGAAAATGTATTCTTCTATTATGTAACAAAAGCACAAAAATTCATAATGTTATTAACATAGGGGGTACCCAATATTGATACAATTCTAAAAATAGATGCAACCGAATTTCAACCCCGAGGGTCCTACTTAAAACTTGTCGGTATTATGTTCTCTAAAATTTCAAAATGAAACATTGAGTTCCCCATTGCTCTTCTTGGTGATGAATTGGGCTTAGAAAGGTAGGTATACATCGGCAAATGAATACAGAAGCAGGAAGGAGAAAAGGGGGAATTCTAAAATCATAAATCCGAATCACAGCAATTCACAGCCAACACGAATTGAGACAGCATGACAAACGAATAAACAAACATGAATGAGAACGCCACAAAACTAAAGCACTAGCAGTGTGAACCCTTATAAAAACTGAAGTATCATCAGGTACCCCAGAAGGCTAAACAGGATCTGCTCCACGCGTGGCACCCGTCACACTGCCAGTGAAAAGTCCGGTTTTGTCACAGTCGGTGTAAGTCAGTTCGATAACGAACGCTGGATCTACCAGAAGATATCTGTGCTCATCTGTGAAACAGAAACATTGTAACGGTCTGTCAAATCGTGGTGACGCCCGTAAAACTTCTGTAGTGACAATTGCAACAGTGACTTAACATACCCTTGATGCATAAGTTTTTGAGACAGTAATTTCCCTCTGTTGACAAAATCGTTGTACAAACTACAGGCACGGCAACAGTGAATGAGTTGTAAAATGTACACGCCATATGCCAGATATGTTGGAATATTACAGCTCAGAAACTGAAAGTTCACTATTGGAAAGTCGAAATCATCACGCTTGTCGTTAAGTTTTCAGACGTTCAGAGTTGTCAATGTACAGGTATAGGTCCAGGCATAATGCTGATGATGGTTATATCAGTGGTCTCTTTAATGTCGAGTTCATTTGGGTATATAAGATGAAGGTTATCCTTAAATTGAGGATTGGTCAATGACAGAACATTATAACGGAAACTGAAATTAAAGGATTTGGCTAGATTATTGTCCCTTTCCTGAACTAGCCCTTGTATGAACCTGGCTTCATACGAGTAAAGAAACAAATCTGCTAAAAGTGGCGCACAATTAGTCCCTATAGGTATCGCTATTGACTGCTGGGAAAACTTGTCCTCTAAATTCTACAAATATGTTATCAATCAAGAATTCCAGCATTGCAATGAAATCCTCATCTGTATACATTTTGTGTGAATCAGTGTGATGTTTAAAAAAATAGGCCCCATCTTTACCTATTACTAAATATGAATATCTTCTTTCACCCTTTTTAGTACAGAACGACTGGTGTATTAAATCCCGGAGTACTGACTTTAGCTTATCATGTGGAAGAGTAGTATAGAGAGTAGAAAAATCAAATGGTTTGACACTGTTGCAGTGGTTGCGTTCAGTTGAAGACAGATATTGTAATAAATCTTTTGAGTTTTTTTGATTTACTCTACTTGTTGAGTATACTTTATCACTATATATCTTAGAACCACCTATGACTGCAGTAAGTAAGGAACTGAGGAGCTTAGAAAGTGGTTTTGTTGTGCATTTGGAAGACCAAGCAATGTAACTCTGTTTGTAGGGGCATTTATGTAATTTAGGAACCCAGTAGATACAAGGCAGGTTGTTGTTCTCTTGACTGAAACTGATATTAAAGGAAGACAATGCTGCGTTTCATTGTTCAGTATATTATGCAAAATATCTCCATTCCCACCCATCATAAACATGTCCTAGATTCAGGTCGAAGACAAAAAAAATGAATAAATATCAGTTAATTTCTTTTACTCTTATCATTTACAGAAGTTTAGCAGTTTGCTAAGTATAAAGACGTCTTTTATTATCATAAATCAACAGTTGGAATGAAAAACATCACATGTTTCAATTCTCTACAAAATTAAAATTTTGAAATAGACTATAACTTTAAAAATAGAAGTGGCTTAAAGTTGAAACGTGACTCATAAACAGCTTACTACAAAGGGCATTTCTCATCCACGTTTAAATAGAATACCTTGTATGTTGTTCTTAATTTTACCAAGCAAAATCATACGCTTTATTGCAGCTCGAATGCTTAAAATTCCACAAAGTGCCAGTTATCGTTGTGTACCCGTTTTGCAGGTTGCAAATTGTAGAAATCCAGAAACAGACCATAGATACGACGTTACAAAGTTTTCATACTTTTATTTATGCTGAATTATACCTTAGATTCTAATAATTTGATACAATATAAAGTAGACTTCAATCTTTGAAAGTATGAAAAATCTGGTTTAAAGTAGTCTACAAATGGGCAATTATTCATTAAGACATTTCCATTCTAAAAATAAATGAAACCGAATTCAACACCCTGGATCCTACTTATAACTTGTCGGCATTGAAATATCACAAATTGCAGAATAAAAATGGGTTACCTTTGCTTTTCTTGATTAAAATTGGTGCTATTTAAAGGTCCCGTATTTCTAAACAAAATATTCAGATTCCAACAACGACATTAACATGTCTGAGATTAAGATTAGAGATATAAAAATATCATTTTCATTTGAAAAATAAATATCTGAAATAATTTGGCATGCATATATCCTACAGATGAAAGATATACTTTGAACATAATCTGGGAACGTTTTTAAGAGAAAATATTTAATACATGGACACAAATGCTTACAAATATGACGACAAAACAAACAAATATATAAAATCAACGAGATTATAGGATGATCATTTGGAGTATTAAATAGGATAAAGAAGGGAAACGGGGAATGTGTCAAAGAGACAACGACCCAAAGGGGAGTAATAACAACTCAAAGCCACCATAAGATCTTCAATGAACGGTGAGGAAACCCCACACCCAACGGCAGGTCGGAGTTGGCCCCTAAATAAAGAGTAATCAAGTTCAGCGAAATAAACATCATCCTAGACTCCCATAGACATAAAGTGAACTAACTAGAAACAGACAAGACACACAATGGCTTAATAAATTCCCTGACTTGGGACAGGCGCAAACCTGCTGCAGCGGGGTTAAACTAGTTTTATTGGGCCCATACCTTCCCCCTAGCTAATGTGATTAATAAAAAAACAATAGTAACAACAGTAAAATTCAGTATGCAACAGGACTGAGTCAATTGTGAAAAATTCCCGGAAAAATTTAACTGAAAGAACTAACTATACGGACATAAACATGAATACGGACAACAAAATATTTTTGACCTCATAGATACGACTTAATACACTGACACTGTTCGTATATACACTAATGTCAATAAGCTGTGAAAGGCATTTTCAATACATTCTACATCGTTTGATGCCTTTTGCTACATCAGTATGAAGTAAAACGATGTCGACTTTCTACTGATAAACCGACTTTTAATAAAGGCTAAGTAAAATTTCCCGTTGACTCTTAAAGCAGTGACAATGTACTGTTTATTGTTGGCGGCTGCAATGCAAAGCACAATTGAAATGAAGACAAGGATAAGTATGGCTAGTCTCAGATATACAGAATAATTGAATTCGTCCTGAAATATTTCAGCTTCCCTTTTCAGCAAGCATTCTCAATGGGGATAGGAACAAAATCGAGGAACAGAGCCGCCATGACTCAAAGTCCAAGAAGGAAAAACACAAAGCAGGCGGAAATCCACAGGAAAACTGTAGACTGCAACGGCCCAAACTTGACACAGGCGTTTAAAAAAACGGTATTAGGGCACGCAAAACCACGCCATTTATTGCAGTAATGCCCCGTAGTTACTCAAATGCAATTGCTATTGAAAGGTCATATACGGTAAAAAGAAAAGATCAACCAAGTATTTAGTAAACAAGAGGCTCTCAAGAGCCTGTATCGCTCACCTGGACCATGGCTGACATAGATAAAAGGCATTTCCAATAGGAAAAACAAAACATAAAATTTAGCAGAATACTTTTTTTATAAAGAATTACAGTATTCTTGTTTGGTTTCCATGGCAACTGAAAGATCAACCATCCATTACAACCCATAACAGAACAACATTCAAAAAAAGATTTGGGCAGGGGTTCCCCTTATAATCAAGGTAATACATAATGCTGAAGTAGAAACATTCAGACCACAATTCAATTAAAAATTCAAAAATTTGGGCAGAGGTTCCCCTTAAAATCAAAAGGGCCAATGTAAAAACTATGTTGCAGATGGTGGTCATCTTGGATGAGGTATGGACCTGCCAGATACATCTTTTTGGATGGGACCTCCTAAGGACCACTGTGGCTTAGTTTGGATCTAAATGGATCAGTAGTTTCTGAGAAGAAGATCTTTGAATGTATATTATAGGGTCCCATGTTAAAACTATGTTCCCGCTGGCGGCCGTCTTGGATGAGGTACAGACCATCTAAGGGCCATTGTGACTAAGTTTGGTTATAACTGGACTGGTAGTTTCAGAGAAGAAGATCTTTGAATGCCTTTTCCATAGGGTCCAATGTTAAAACTTTGTTCCCGCTGGCGGCCATCTTGGATGAGGTACGGACCTGCTGGATACCTTTTTTGGGAAGAATCATCTAAGAACCATTGTGACTAAGTTTGCTTATAATTGGACTGGTAGTTTCTGAGAAGATCTTTGAATGTCTTTCCCATAGGGTCCAATGTTAAAACTATGTTCCCCGCTGGCGGCCATCTTGGATTAGGTACGGAGTTGCCGGATATGTTTTTGGAAGGGGCAATCTAAGGACCATTGTGTCTAAGTTTGGTTATAATTTGACTGGTAATTTCTGAGAAGAAGATCTTTGAATGTCTAATCCATAGGGTCCAATGTTAAAACTATGTTCCCCGCTGGCGGCCATCTTGGATTAGGTACGGACATTCTGGATACAATTTTTAAAGGGGACCACCCAAGGACTATTGTGACCAAGTTTGGTCCCCATTGGCCCAGTGGTTTAAGAGGAGAAGATCTTTGAATGAAAAGTTTACGATGGACGGACGACGGTGATGGCAAAAGCTCACCCTGGCATAGCCAGGTGAGCTAAAAACAAGCACTGAATCACAGCCCGGACCAAAACTTAAAATCTTTTTCTACAATGAATTCATATCTATTAAAGAAACTTTTAATGACCACATAAGAAGAATATTTGAAGCTTGATCAAAAGGACGGCCACAAAGATAACAAGTCGGGATAATTTGCGCTAGCTCTCGCGTAACGAATCAATTGTGAAACATAAACTCCGTAAACAGAAGAAGTTGAAATATTACTGTCCGTGTTAGGGAAATTGATAATTCGCCCCTTTTGTCGTAAATGTCAGCACTGACATGACCATTTTTGTCAAATTCGAGATGTAAGTCTAACAAAAAAATGTTAATCAAGTGGTTTCTGTTGTTTTCTTTATCTCTTCTTCTGGACGATATATAATTGATGGGATCCATTTATTCGAAAATGCGTCAATTTTAATTCATACATTTATGTTAAACTTTAATATGAATTCCTCAAGTAAAACGCAGGAATTTTGAAACATGCCAAATGCGTAGCCTATTAACATGAGTGTAAAATCTTAGGTACCATTGATTTGGAAAATTGTGACGTCACATAATTAGAACTTTTGTCATAGACCTTGATATACTATTTATATAATGATGTTGTGTTTTACATTGACTATGCGAAAATAGTAGCCAGGGTGATGGACAATAGTGCACGACCCGAAGGGGAGTGCACTATTGTCCATCACCCTGGCTACTATTTTCCATAGTCAATGTAAAACACAACATTAATATTATTATTATACCGACTGTTGATTTAAAAAAATAATAAATGACAAACAGTTCTTTTCTGTTTAAAATATTTTTAATTGAACAAATAAAATTCTGTTCTGTTCGGTATGAAAAGTCAACTAACAAATGTCAAAATAAAAATTGAAAAAAAAAAACAAATCATAATGCTGTAGCAGACGACATTCTTTTCTTGGCGCAATTTCAAATGTTGATTAGAAACTTGATTACATCAATTGCACAGGTGATCACACAGATAAGTACCACCCATTTGTCGGTCAGACTAAAACTCCGCCTCCTTCACGTGATGATTGACGTAGAAATCAATAGTCTTCACAACAGTAGTGCTTACTATTGCAATAGTGCAGTCAACGCTATTTCTTTTATAAACTGTGCGAAAATAAAACTGTTTTACTATAAAAGAACTTTCTTACAGGAGGTATAATAATACGTTATAAAACTAGGGTTTTAATTTCGGTAAAAATCCGTTACTGATCTGAATCTTGAAACTCATATACTGCAAAATCTAATAGCAACACAAGAAAGTGTTACCAAGAAATTACTTCTCAAATATCTTAGCTTTGCATTATCTTATACAATATTTTACTTACTTTCGTTTGAATCATGTCAGGACGATCTTTTCGCATTATTTCTACGTACTCCAGAATGTCTACATGTCAAGTTTTCTGACCATTTTGGTACAAAGCATCGAGTGCAATAAATGTTCCTGTCCTGTTCCTACCGACACCAGCACTACATAAAATGATACCAATTAAACTTGATAAAGTATTACAAAACGTTTATACGTCCACATATTTTGTGAATATATATTTAAATCAAGATAATTGATTACATAATTTTGTTGGATCTTATGTAGAGAATATTTTACTAGTCACCCTTTTAGGAGAATATTGATCAACTAAATTTTCCTTGGGTGTTTGACACCGAGAATATCTAATTAAATGAAAGTAAATACATGTAGGAATATCGACAGATGTCTTTTTAAACGGTGGATATTAAAACCATTCCTCATGCTTTGTAACAAACTTTCATGCATATAATTGTTGATTTCAAATACAGCTTAAAGAATAGAAAGGCTCACACAACACCTTACTTGAATCCTCCTCGAATCAAAATTTAAACAGCAATTCGAAGTCCTTCCCAAGTTGCCTTTCATCAAAAAAAAAACGTATTGTAAGAAGAATGGAATAAATGTTACAAAAATCTTTGATCAGGAATCAAAATTGAACTTCTTCTAGGCATCATTGAGTTTAAGTTACTTCACAAATACCACCAGCGAATGAAAAATGGGAGATCTAAAAATCCTTAAAGGCCGAATGTATTGGCTGATGCCTGGCATTACAACATCATTTGTTGGGCAAAAAATATGGAAAAAAAATGAGAACATAAATGGAAGGTAAATATTTTGGGAATGAATCCGTACATAAGAAATCTTGAATATAAATTAATGAACAACTGAAAATAAGCCTTCCTAATCTGTCAGAGCTAACATAATCTGATGTAACTTCATGAACTCGCATTATACATACAAATTTACCATTAAACCATGATTGATAGTATATGGTTAAAAGCAATAGCATTTCAAATAATCACTATTATGAAAGTGCGAAAGGGAAAAACGGTTGACTTGCATTCCCTGCGAAATTGACTTGTGTGTTCCAGATGTATTATGGGAAAAATAAACAATCAGTTAGACGAAAAATTTGGCATTTAGATTAAAAATACATTTGTTTCTAACAGAAATTAGTATTTGACGTTGAAATATATAAGTCATGAGTATTATTATGATTACAAAATACCTTTATATTAGAATAATTTAAAATTTGACATATTTTAAAGGCATTTTACCTATTTATGATTTTAGGTAATAATTTCTTTATTAAAACATCTGTTCTTTTTACAAAACATGTCTTTCGCATTTAGCAACCTAGGTTCATCGTTGTCAAGCCGCATCATATCGTAACAGCTGAAAATTCCAGTAAATGCGATAGGGTTCTGTCTTGAGAGCGAAAGTTTACTTGCACGAGGGCTACAGTTTTCTTGCATGAAAACTCCAGAGGAGCGATAGTTTACTATGATGAATTTTAATAATAGTGCGATCGGACATAAAACTTCATATTTCGTTTGCTAATCACCACCAAACGGCTACTTTAATATTCGATTTGTGAAAAGAGTACAATAATGTAAATAAATGCTCAATATTGTGCAAACAAAGAGCTTACTGAACGATTGATGCTTAAAAAGGTAATTTATATGCTATAGTTTATTGTGTAGTGGGGTAAAGTTGACTCTGATTTGTGCTATAGTTGGTTATTGTACTCCCAAAAATAATCATAATTTACTTGGGTGTTCACAAAACAAATGAAAATGATGAAAGTAACAACGTTTTAAATATGGAAAACAAATTCGTATTTTGAAAATATTAAACGATTCCCAATTTTTGCAATGCAGTTCTACGCTTTACAAATGAAACATTTTTATTCTTTTAGTTTTAAAATGTTGGACCGGACTCATTTTCAGATTTCTCTATTACCGAGAATTTCTACAACTTATAAAATACAAAGAAGTTACAATTACTTTGAATACATAAAAAATGTTTACACTCTCAACTGTAAAGTCACATAACAAGTCAGTCACATAAGAAAAAGCGAGTGTGGCATTCAAAAGGTATTCAATAATAAACTAATTGCAATTTAAATTTGCAATTCCAGTTATCGCAAATCTTGTGCAACCAGTTTTGACAGCTACCACATAAGTGTTAATAATTTGAAAAATTTCATGAGACTTGCGAAATTTAAATTATTTAGTTGATAACGAAATACCAAAGTTACTGTTAATTTTTTTTCTGCATATGCGCACCCGTGTCTCATCAGTGCAGATCAAACTAAATCATTTGGAAGTCCTTGAACCGAAAAACGTGTAAAACCTGATAGAGAACAAATAACCAAAAAAGACCTAAATAGACAAGCCAAAATTCAACCAAAATTGATATGTTAATACAAAATTTAAAAGGCATAGAAATTTGATATTCCTATTAGAAAATGCATTTTCCCATGAGATTTTACTATTTTTTCACTATTCCCAATGGGAGTTTGAATTACTAGTATTGCCATTGGAAAAATGTTCCCATTGAAGTTAAAGAAATCCCATGGCACATGCATGGCAGTAGTAAAAGTCCTTTAAATTATTTCAAAGTCCCATGAGAAATACAAATATTTGATATTTACTGATTATTCGGAATTCTTTTGGTTTTATGCATTTTTTGACATTTTTTAGATCGTGGATTTCCAATGTTTGGGTTCTAGTGCTGCT
>MJUU01008739.1:15729-30031 GCA_002080025.1 Modiolus philippinarum | reverse complement strand
CAGTTGTCTATATGTGTTTTGATCTTCTCAAATTTGAGACAAGCCAGTACATATTTTTAGCCGTTTGAGATATCCTTTTATCGGTAATTTGTATGTATTTCCTTTGATCTACAGAGACTGATATTGTCAGTATCACCGAATTGGACACTATCACGAAAATATCGGGTCACTGTGAAGGCGTCACGTGCGGGTTGCTAGGCTGACGTCATGTTTTGTACTACTTGTCGTGTTCATACGCGTTATACGTTGAATGAAGAATGCATATACATTATTGCAATAAACAATATATAAACAGTACTAAAATAGAAATTTAGGCTTAATTCAATTTATTTAAGAGTTTTATTCACCATTTTGTGAATTACCGGTAAAAGAAATATAGGACATTTTGTTTTTGATACGGACTTTATCACGGCGTAACCCATCAAGTTCGCCCTAACGGGCTCACTTGATACTGGCCGTGATAAAGTCAGTATCAAAAACAAAATGTCCTTTATTCCATATGTCTCAACCCACGGGTGAGATTATATGAATCTAACACCGGTGAAAAGGCAAGATCAAGAAATCTCAGACACCCAAGGGTAAGATTTCAATATTTCTCTGACGAGGCTTGCCGAGTCAGAGAACCATTGAAATCTTACCCGAGGGTGTCTGAGATTTCTAAATCTTGCATTTTCAACGGTGTTTGATTTATTTTCTCACTTTTGTAATCACAAACTACGATTAATTTACCACCATGCCCTTTCTTGTCATCCGTCATTCCTAAGCGACGTCAATGACGTCAGAATACGTTGCTTGGTAAATTCTGTCTTGTACCGGGGGGTACAAGACAAAGAAATCTCACACCGCTAAGAATAGGAACTGTTCTGTCTCAAAAGTGAGAAAAGAATTTCACGTGCGGAAATACATTATGCCGTTATCGACGTCATAGTAAGTTGCTTACTAGATATGGCTGACGCCAACTGGAGTTTGGTTATACAGAAACTTGTATTTTGTGAGAAAAACAATCAGACGTTGAAAATGCAAGATTAAGAAATCTCAGACACCCTCGGGTAAGATTTCAAGCCTCGTCAGAGAAATATTGAAATCTTACCCTTGGGTGTCTGAGATTTCTCGATCTTGCATTTTCAATGGTGTTATATTGTATTAGTCTTCTCTTGTCTTTTTGTCGGGTAACGGATTACAGCAATGGCAAGAACACTTGCCAGTTAATTTTTTTGTTGACGATCACGCATCCAAAGATAAGAAAAGACATAGTTTTACAATGTATTTGTAGAGTCTTTGTCTCATATGCATTTACTCCATATCCCTTCATTGGTTATTTAAGACTGGAGTTTGTCTCTCCTGCAATGTGGAATCCGTAAAAAGATTCCCCGTGCGAGGGATGCTCTCTATACATTTCACTTACGTTGTACTTGTTCTTGAGACTATTTCTCCTATGGATACACTATCATACATGTACCATCAAATTTTAGCATTTTTTTTGTAATGTCAAAATGTTATTCTGACTACCTCTTTATAATGCCCATATCTCAGGATTTTATTATGCAGTTTTCTTTCGATTGACTCGATGTGGTTGTTTAAATGATGTGATTGTCTTTAATTGGTCTTTTTTGTCGGGCAACGGATGACGGCGATTGTAAGAACACTTTGCCAGTCAATTTTATGTTTGTTGACAATACCGCAGCCATGACATGAAAAAAGATGGATGTAGCGTTGCTCGACAATTATCAACGAATTCCGCTCAAACCAGTGCTAGGGGCCATCTTGAACTTACTTCAGTTATGAGCAAAGGTCATGATTGAAGGTCTCGTGGTGACTCCACGATGAAGAACAACAATGAAAGCGTTGTTCTATTGCTTGGTTTTACCATGTGTTTGTAGACACTTTGTCTAATTTGCATTTAATTAATATCCCTTCATTACATGCAGGAGTAAGCACTATAGTGGATAAGCATCAAACTTTTAGTTTCTCGACCTTTTTGTTGGATAGAGATTGCTACATAGGAAAACGAATAAAAAAGCAATGATCAAATGGAAAATTAAAAGTGGTGTTATTTTATTACGACAACATAATCAAAATAACAACTATTACATATTATACCTAATCAGAAGACATGCAGGACACCAAGCGTACTTCATTGTTTATTTTTTAAGTTGGTGAAAAAAACGACCTCGTTTATATCCGTAGACAATTGCACTCTGTGCCATGAATTTAAATTAATGAAATTGTTTGGGCATGCAAAATGTATAGTTTATTGTAAGTTTTTAAGAAATTTTTCGCTGTTGTCTGTGTTACGTAATAGACATCACACAACAGAAATTTTAACTTGATTTTTTTTTCAGGTTTAGGAAACTCGGTTAAATTCTAAAGGTAAACCAAGGAAATAATCTTATGTCGGAGTTTTCAATTAGTTTGATTATTATTTAGACATTTAGACAGTTATACAGCAATTGAACTAATTTAGATTGAAACCTGATTCCAAGATTGTCATAATGGAGATGTACGTCATTACCTTTTGTAACACTGTTTACCTTATCATGCCTTACAATTCTTTGTTCTTGATTTGCTGTTTTTTGTCTTCGGGAATACTACATATGGAGAATACAGAATTTGGATGGTGAATAAAAGGATATGGAGTAAATGCACATGAGACAAAGTCTCTACAAATACATGGTAAAAAAACAAGCAAAGGAACAACGCTGTTATTGTTGTTCTTCATCTTGAAGTCACCATGAGGCCTTCAACAATGAGCTTTGCTCATACCTCATAGTAAGTTCAAGACGGCCCCTAGCATGGGTTTAAGCGGAATTCTTTGCTAATTGTCGAGCAACGCTACATCCATGTCTTTCTTGTTCATGGGTGCGGGATTGTCAACAAACATCAATTAAACTGGAACACGAATATATAGGGTAAACAATTGAAACCAGTTGAGGATGGTATAAGATAAATTACTTACCAGTACAAATCAAAATAGCAAAATTGCAGAAAAAACAACAAAAAGACAAAACAAAAATCAAAACCGAATCATATAAACAAAAATTTAAAGAACATCGATCAACATGTATATAAGGCAGTGGAAATTTTCCTATGAGGTATGCTCCATCGGCGAATAACCCCAACTTTAGAATAATAATGAATCAACCCTTTGAATCTTCAATACTCTGGATCCTTTTTAGTTCACCTGTCTGAAAAGGCCATGCAAGCTTTTGTCATCTCTCCGCGTCCGTCGTCCTTCAATAATTTCAAAAATCTTCTCTTAAACTGCTGGGGCAAATTGTAAATAAAAATGGTCAGAATCATCTTCAGGGTATACACTTTCAATTGTGTATTGAATTAGTTCGAAGACCAAACAACATGGCCACTGTTACCAAAATTGACAAATTTTGGTTCCTTCAAGAATAAGCATAATAGCTGAAATCTAAAACTGAAATGCAAAACTGAATAAATAAAAAGTGCTGTTATATAAGAATTATACCAAACTTCCAATATATTCACTTGAGTGATTACATTTTTAAATTTAAAAAGTACAACAAAATGTGTTATTACAAGAATTATAAGAAAGTTAATAAATTGTGGTCGCTAAAGTAAATAAACATTGAAAGAATATGGAGTAAATGCACACGAGACAATGTCTTTTCAACAATATGGTTGAACCAATCACTGGAACAACGCTTTTATTGTTTTTCCTCATCTTGAAGTTGCCGTGAGGCCTTCAATAATGTGTTTTGCTCATACTCATATAAAGTTCAAGACGACTCCTAGTACCAGGTTGAGCGGAATTCATTGCTGGATGTCGTACTATGCTCAAACCTCATAGTAAGTTCGGGACCATCCCTAGCAAGGATTTGAGCATTATTCATCGCTAAATGTCGCGCAACCATGCATTCATGGTTTATTCGTATGTTAATTATACTATTGGGAAATGGGAAAGAGAAAAGGGAGGTTTGGGTACCCATAAGCCCGTTGAACCCCACCGAGAGCGTTTGCTATTGCCAGTATAAGTCCGGCTATCCCGAGTTCCTATCGCTATTTATGTATGTCTCTGGTTTGTTATGTGTTTTTCTAGTGCAGTTCCCATGCGAATTGTGATTGTAATGTTCGGTTATGGAAGTTGTTAACTGTTTTCTCCACTTTTTAATCAAAGAAGACAATCACAACATATGAACGAGAACCCATCGAGTAAATTGCAATAAATTAGACACTATAAATTAGTTAGATGTTTGGATTATAAAAAGAATGGTCAGAATATCATAGGGTTAACAACAAAATCACCGAATAGAGCTGTAAAGAGCCAAAGTCCACTAGACAATAAGACAAGTAAGATGAAAAAGTGTCGACAGCAACGGTCCTGACTCGGCATAGGCACTCAAAAAGAACTGGTGGAATAAGCCTGCCCTATGGCGCGCCAAACCTTTATTTTGAATTAAAATGCCAAACTTTGAAAATCTTATTTTGTTTGGGACATTTCTGACATTATAACTACTATATAGTTAGTTATAATATAATTATTCGCCATCACAAGCATAGACTTTGACCACCGCTAAGTGTAGATACTCCTTGATATTTTTAAGTGTAAGTTTAACAAAGCGGACGTTTTTAACGTCTTTACATCCTAATCTTTTCGCCATCTTTTCCTGGTCCTGCAAATGTGTAAATATCTTCAAAATCATCGGCAAGGTGTCTGGATACTGATACATGCAAATTACGTAGACGTTCGCCTGCAAATTTAATATTGAAATGCCATAAATAATTGCTATTGTAGTAAATATATTCAATTGCAGTTCTAACATTGTTGGGAAGATCTTAAGATGTTTATACGACTACTTTATTTTTCAAGCAAGAATAATTTATGCTAAGTTTCATGCATTTCAGATGATAATTGAAAATAGCTTTTTTGTGACCTATATTACAATATTTCATTCACCTTACCTACTGGGTATCTTAAATTTTGTCTAAAATTCAGTCCAGATTTGGCTTTTGCAATATTAAGGTCGCCTTAGACTACTAATCTATATAAAAATTCAATGTTAGATTTAAATTCACAGTTACTTCGGTATTTAGCTATTAGACTAAATAAGATTGGCATACGAGGAGAAAAACTGAAAAAAGCGGAAAGTTCTGGGATTTTAAACTATGTCAAGTTTTACATATAGTCTTTACGTCTAGGAAAAATGAAAGGATATGGAGTGAATGTACATGTGACAAAAACGCACACGATACATATAGAAAACTCCAGTTTATCAAGGACAGGGCTTTCATTCCTGTCTACATCTTGATGTCGCCTGAGGGTCTTCAACAAGAGGTGAACAATATTCATCCCCTCAAGCGAGATCAAGAAGGCCCCTAGCGTGCACATAAGCGGTATTCTTGACAAAAATTATATGAAGGTCACTCCCTTGCTCACCACCCGCCATGGAGTGCCAACTTGGGCGATGCTCAGGGTTATCTGAAAGCTGAAAGCACCAGGGTTACAATAAGAGAATACAAATTTTGAGCAACATCGATCGCCGCTAAAATATGCCATTGAAGCAACACATGTCGGAAGCGGTCAATGAGGAAAAAAGTAAAACCGGGCAATGTCAGCCTACAAATATTTGTCATCAAGTAGCACGACGTAAGACAAAAAGTAAGGACAAAAACAACATCGATAGACAAACACGGGGCACATCGAAATAGATGTAGGCAAACCTTACAGTGTAACTAGGTTGAAAGGGCAAAAATAGTCGTGTGTACAGATTATAACATTTTAGTAAAAACAATGAAAATATTGAACAGCCAAATTGAAAAAAATAAATGAATTAGTATCTCACACGGACAAACACGCCACAACTGTAATATTATAAGAGCATACATCTCAAGCACGGGGAGACTTTCTACGGACTCCACGCAGCACGAGAGACAAACTCTGCAGTAAATAGGAAAAATGAAAGGATATGGAGTGAATGTACATGTGACAAAAACGCAAACGATACATAGAAAACTCCAGTTTATCAAGGACAGGGCTTTTATTCCTCTCTACATCTTGATGTCGCCTGAGGTCTTCAACAAGAGGTGAACAATATTCATCCCCTCAAGCGAGATCAAGAAGGCCCCTAGCGTGCCCCTAGTCTACATCATTTCATTCCCGGAATGACGTAACGTCTCTTATGACGTTCCCGGCATTTTCAAGTTCACACACATTTCCGGTTTGTTGCATTTCTGCTTCTGCTTCTGCCTCTTACTGGCCACCATCAACATGTTGATTGTTCTGCCAGTTGTGGAGTGCGCATGTATATAGAAAAAGAAAAGTTTTAAAACACTGTTGTCCAGTTTATGTACAATTAAAACTATTTACACAGTTGTAAGTCTAAGGTAGGAGCTGAAGTTGAGACACTTGGGCTTTGAATGCGGCAAGTGTGTTGACGGCTGCAATAGATGAAGGTAGTGAATTCCAATTTTTGATGGTACGGGGGAAGAACGAGTATTTCCTGTAGTCATGACTGCTTGATGGTATTTGATAGGACATGTGGTGCATGTTCCTGCTAGTTCTTGTAGGCGGAAGTAGTTTGTCCTCTTTATTGATGGCAACGTCGTTGTTTTTGATTTTATATAACATTTGAAGTCTTGCTGTTTGTCTTCTTTGTTGTAAGGTGTTCCATTCGAGTGTGTCAAGCATGGTATCGACACTTGATCTGTTTCCCTGACGGTTACAAACATATCTGGCACCCCTGCGCTGGACCATCTCCAAGGTGTTGATATTCTGTTGGGTAATGGGGTCCCATACGGTTGATGCGTATTCTACCACTGGTCTCACTAATGTTTTATACGCATTTTCTTTTACTGATGCGGAACCGATGTTGAGGTTTCTTTTCAGGAATCCTAAGGTCTTGTTTGCTTTCCCAGAAATTGAATTGATATGTTTGGTCCAGCGCATGTCTGATGTTATTAGACAGCCAAGATATTTTGCACTGTCTACTGATTCCAGCTGTTGTCCGTGCAGGCTGTAGTTGTGCTTTACCGGGTTTGATTTTCTGCTGATGGATAATACATTGCATTTGCCCGGATGAAATTCTATTTTCCAACCCACACAACGCCAATGCGTCTCAAAAATTCTATCAAATTTGTAGTTTAAGGGAATTTTACTTTTCCCGTGAAGATGATGTTTATTTGCACATTTTTAAAGATTTTTCCCCAGTTCAACGCAAATGCGACGAAATTTAAGTTTACTTCCAAACATAAAGATCATGTGTTATCCTATACACGTACAGTGCAGTCATGTTACTGTGGTTCTTAACTGCAAGCTTCAAAATAAAGTAGATTGAAATATTACGACCGTGTAAAACATTAAATATAAATGCAATGTTTAATATAAATGTTATTTTAAGAGTCAAAGCGCCGCAGCGTCATTTTTATCACGTGACAAAGTACTAAAATAAGAATGTTGTCACGTAGATCTATATCTTGGAAACGACGCATACCTGGCCAAAAAACACAAAAAGACATTCTGATGTGTTAAAAACATAAAAACATACCCAGAAAAATTAAAACTCGAGGCTATTTTGAACTTTTATTTCACTGACAAATTTTTCTTATTTATTCCATACTAGTTCCGTTGTGTTGTAAGAAGCAAAGGGGAATAGGCGTCGTCCTACAAAAACCTGACCTGGAGTTGATGTGGCTTACAGTTAGACGGAATAGCAGATATTGATTTGATTTCCAAAATTATTAAAGAAAACATAGTAAAATTAAAACCTTTCAACAGCTTCATTGCATTAATTAAAGACACCGTCGCGATGAGATATTTAATCGCGCAAGAGTTGGATACAGAGTAGGTTTGAATAACGGGCCGTAACAGTAATTTGACAGCTGGACAGGTTTTCATTTGTGACGTCAAAATTGACTGACAAATTTGACACGTCATAGTTTAGGAAAAAGAAGGGAAACGGGAAATGTGTCAAAGAGACAACGACCCAAAGGGGAGTAATAACGAGTCAAAGCCACCATAAGATCTTCAATGAACGGTGAGGAAACCCCGCACCCAACGGCAGGGTTGAAGTCGGCCCCTAAATAAAGAGTAATCAAGTTCAGCGAAATAAACATCATCCTAGACTCCTATAGACATAAAGTAAACTAACTAGAAAACAGACAAGACACACAAAGGCTTAATAAATTTCCTGACTTAGGACAGGTGCAAACCTGCTGCGGCGGTGTTAAACTAGTTTTATTGGGCCCAAAACTTCCCCTATAGCCAATGTGATAAATAAAAAAAAAAAACAATCGTAACAACAGTAAAATTCAGTTGGCAAAAGGACTGAGTCAATTGTGAAAAATGAAACTGAAAGAACTAAATATACGGGCATAAACATGAAATCACAAGAGACTACTAGCAGTTAACTGACATGCCAGCTCCAGACTCATTACCAACTACGAATTAAGTTATGTACCCTCAGTATACAGCTTCCACAAGATCCCTTCCTGTGAGGAGTTTAGCATTATGATTTCATGTATATACCGGAATACATAACCCGTGTCCATGCAATACTGATTTTAGAAATTTACAATGTGTTTAGTTGAAATGTATGTTTTGCCGCAAATTACCAGTTTCTTTTTAATAATGTTTCAAAATTATCAATTTCCCTAAATGGACACTTATTCAAGCTTCATGAGTGTATCTTTCACAGTTGATTCGTTACGCGAGAACTAGCAAAAATTATACAGACTTTCTCTGTAACATAGTTATACAATGTATATGTAAAGTAAGTAAATAACAAAATACCGAAGTTACTGTTAATTTATTTTCTGCATATGTGCATTTCGACGACTTTTGTCTCATCAGTGCAGATCAAACCAAAACATTTGGAAGTCTATTGACCAAAAAATGTGTAAATGCTGATAGAGAACAAATAAGCAAAAAGATCTAAATAGAAAAGCCAAAATTCATCTAAGGACAGAGCTATGCATGAGTGAGATACTCCTTAGTTTTAAACAAAATTTTGTAAAAGTTTCGCTAAAGTCGGCTTTCGGGGCAGCACCGAAGTACTGACTACTGGGTTGGTGAATACCTTCGGGGACTAACAGTCCACCAACAGAGGCATCGGCCCAGTGGTAGTAAATAACAAAATACCGAAGTTACTGTTAATTTATTTTCTGCATATGCGCATTTTGACAACTTATGTCTCATCAGTGCAGATCAAACCAAAACATTTGGAATTCCATTGACCGAAAAATGTGTAAATGCTGATAGAGAACAAATTATCAAAAGGATCTAAATAGAAAAACCAAAATTCATCTATGGACAGAGCTATGCATGAGGGAGATACTCCTTAGTTTTAACAAAATTTTGTATAATTTAGATATTGCAAGTTTCGATAAAGTCGGCTTTGGGGGCAGCACCGAAGTACTGACTACTGGGTTGGTGAATACCCTCGGGGACTAATAGTCCACCAGCAGAGGCATCGGCCCAGTGGTAATAAATAATAAAATACAGAACCGTCAGTCTAAAACGAATAACCCTAAGACCCTTGTGCAAAAAAAATGAAATTTCAGTCTGAACTCTGATTCTATATTCATTTTACAAAGGACTGGGACGATCATTTCTTTTAACTGTCTACGACCTTTCAATAGCAATTGCTGTTGAGTTGCTACCGGACACTACCACAATGGAAGGGAAGGTTTATCTCCGTGGCCGCCTTATTAATGAAGTCTGAAAAAAATCCGTTTAATACAACCATTGAAAAAGTTCTTTAAAAGATACATGTATCAGTTTTCCTATGGAAAAATTCGAAGTTTCGGCCCGAATCCTCACTTAAGATTTCTTTTCACTTATTACTGGGATGATCATTTTTTTTAACTGTCTACGACCTTTCAATATAATTTGCTTTTGATTTGCTATCAGAGACTACCACAATGGAAAGGGAAGTGTGGCGCACCATAAAATCGGTTTAACCCACCATTTCTTTTTGAAATGCTTGTGCCAGCTTCCAATTTAGGACTATTTCAGTCGACAATTTTCCTGATTACTTCCACCTTATTTTTCTTTTTGTTTCGTTGATGTCCGCCCTTTACAACTCTGTTCGGTAATTTTGTTACTGTCCTCATTTCCCATAATGATGTTTAATCTTGGTAAAATATTTCCATTAAAATGAAATAAAAGGGACAACAGGAAACACATACAATGGCAGAAAATTATAATTACATGCCACAATCTGCTAGGGACCTACACAGGAAAAACACAAATAAGACAAAAGACAAACGTAAACAACGATAGCATATTTTTCTGTGTAACCGATATATCACAGCTTAAACTATCTATTTACAAAAATATATTAAATCCTAATGGATAAAAGGTTCATTCTTATTAAGGTAAAATTGCCTTTGTATATTCCCCTTGAATTCTGTGTGAATTTAGATAATGAAAATGGCTAAAAATGAGCAAATTTTGATCTCAATATCAAAATAAACCCATACTCTTTATAACAGATTTTAGGTAGGTAGGATTAATTCTTCAATTGTGCTAATTTACAACGAAATCTAATGGATATTTATATTCTTGAATAGAAAACATTTTAAAAACGTCATAAGTATATCGAATAATTGTTAGTGTGCTACTGCGATCGACATTGTTTATAGAAGTCTTCCTATAATTCGTTAGAAATAGTGGAGCGGCGAGGAGGCAAATTTTCAAAATTTAAATTACCCGAACGCCCCATTGACTTTTATTATCTTAAACAAAAGTGTAATATTTGTTCTTTCAGAAAATGACTGTCGTCACTATCTGAGATGGTCCAAACATACTTTATTTAAGGGTCAAAGGTCATAGCCCTGAGAGGTGTATTTTTAGTTTGCAGGGGTAGAACTTACTAATTTTTTGACATACTTTTCAGATATTTGGCAAATAAGTGTATTACAAAAATGTTGAATATTTGGTACCATTTGACTTTCATATGACATTCACCTTTGACCTTGAGGTAAAAAAATTGTTTTCAAGTAAAGGATTTTCCAATACACAAATAAATTGCACTGGAGTTGTCGTATTTTGATTGCATTAAAGCGCGATCTGTGCTGCGATAGCTTTCATTGAATTTGACCTCTTTCAAGGTGAAATAAGGCAATTTTTCTTACAATGAACAGAGCGGTACAAAGTTGACTAAGAACAAGGTTTTTGATTTTACTATTGTACACGGTGTCTGCAACAATTATGACTCATGTTAGTCATTGATATTAAAATTTATATCAAAGTTAAGTTTCCTCATAATATTTTTGGAGTGTATGTGTGTGTGTATGGGGGGGGGGGGGGGGGGNTGGGGCAAACATCTAAATAATTCTTACGTTTGACATTCACAAAACACAAAGTACAACATATGAATCATTGGTTTTTGGACCTTTTGTTGACATCGAATGAGCTCAAGGTTATTTTTGATAATAGTTATCTTTTTTTTTTACCTTTTAGAGTATGCGACTTTATTGCGTGCTGTTAAACCTCTACGCGATCTTCGCAATTAAGTTAAAAAGCTAGGTTTCTGCTTGGTTCATACTTGTTAACTTAAGATCTACTTGTTATGCACATGAACAGGGCATCTTTTTGTGTAAAACACACAAGGTTATTCGTAAGGAGAAAACCTGAAAACATATTGGCCCATTGGAAAAAAAAATCAAGAACACGAAGTCAAAGGACATTAAATATGTGAGATCAAGTAGTGCTCTATGCCAAGCAATGACAGTTTCCATTAAAGAATAAAACAGATGCGACGTATTACTGTAAGAAAAGAAAAATCGGCCAAAGGCGAATGCCTATCAACTACATACAAATGCTTGTCCATGCAGGATCCAGACAATTTGAAAAAGGGGTTCAAATTCGAAGTGAAACGATATTTCACCGAGCGGCACGAGGCTCGAAACATTTAGGGGAATTTCTTAGTAAAACATCAAGATATTCATTAAAAATACATGACTGTGCAAACGGGGGGGGGGGGTACCAACCCCCGGAACCTTCACTTGGACCCGCCAGTGATGTAAACAAAACTTTTATTTTTATACATAATATGCTTTCTCCCAAATTGTAACAAAACGTTTTAAACTTGACAAGCTTTGTAATAAGAAAGTACATTTTAAAAACAGAAAACGACGATAAAAGCAAACACACAGAATTTACATAGGTTCTCTACATTGAAGATGCACAAAAGCACAACAGGACGCAATGGCATATCTTGTTGGATTTTATTCTGTGAACAATTTCCAAAAACAATCTTTAGGGCCATATTTAGCAATTTACAATAAAATATTAGCCTTTTGAATGTTTTATGATTTCAGGAAATTTAAGTTTTCTGAGGTAATCAATTTGAGTGATGACACATTTTGTGAAGTGAAGCTGTTTTCATTTTTAGAACGCTTTGCCATTTCCAGTTTTTGCATAGCATAGCAGAGCTGGACTCCGCTTTGACGCAACAAGTACATTTCCGCATTTTCATATCTAAACTATACAAACACGCCCAATACTCAAACACACCCTTAAATTAATTACACCTTTTTATATAGGTGAGCAAATAAAGACATTATAACAATCTGTCCCGTATTTTTAGAATGGTACTTATGTCAAACATACACCCAACAAATAGAAATATTGTTGAAATATCATTAAAACAGACTGCCTGGTAAAGGGTAAATTATAAAATTATGGTCAAATCGGTACAACACTGTTCAAATTCGGGAAGAAAATATTTGCTAAACACAACTTTTGATAAAAAAAATTAACGTGGAGAGATGATGTATTCTGGAAACAAATACGCAAATAGTTACGTGAAAAAATTGTCAAATCAGTTATGAGACATAATAAGCAAATATGTAAAAGATTAAAAGGTAGGTGCTAAAAATCATCAATTTGATGCTTAATTTTACCAAGTTTGTAAACGGTCGTACTGGGCTATGTTTGAACTTATAAGGGTGTATTGATGCATAATTAAGTACACTATTGCATGCTTTTTGTTTCTTTTGTATTGAGTTTCAAGAATAAGTGGTGAATTCAATAAAATTTCGTTCAAAGCCGTCCCGTGTGTATATTGAAGAGCAGATAACGTCAAAAGTCGCCATTTTTTACGTCATAGGGACCACAATTTAACACGACGACAGGCATTTTCTGAGAGTTGAGATTTTGATAAATGATATTAAGCAATAAAATTCCATGGGGCTTGCGAAATTTTACCTATCCGCCGCTCTACTAAAAAACAGTCTTTTTGTTCCCGTATGTAATTGTTTTTCTGAGAGAAGTTTCCTTTTAATTTAAAAGGAGCTTCATGTGCATTTACTCCATATCCATTCATTGCTTATTTCTTACAATGTATACACCGTATCAACTCCAATTTTACATATATCTTTTATATTTCCTTCACAAAGAGAATTCTTGTCCACATGCTTATTTCAATGAAGTGATCGGGTAGTGTATTAAGTGTCATGAGAATTATACAGAAATCCGGTGGAAGGTACAGTGTAATTATTGTTAGTCTTACCTTCTACAGTTTTACTACGAAAAGAAATTCCTGACAAAATGACAGGATGAAATATGGATATAAAAACTGAAACTTGGGATAAAATAAAACAATTATTCGGACTTTCTCGTTAGTCAGTCATCCCCGTGTCCGCCTTATAAATCAAGGCTTCAAAAACACCGTCTCAAACGATCATTAAAAAGTTCTTTAAAAAATACGAGTCCCTTGTGTACGTAGAAATTTGGAAATTCAGTCCGAAATGTAATTCAGTACTTTTTTTAATTAGCAATGGGATGAACATTATCGCAATAGAAATAGAGGTTTGGTACACCATAAAGACCGTCTAAGTCATTATTTATTTCGAAATATCGGTACCAAGTCAGGAACATTGCAGTTAACATTTTTTCCTGTGGTGCTGCACCTGTTTTGTATTTTTGCCCTTTGGATTTCAGGACCTTACAATTCTGCTCTGTAATTTTGTTTTAAACCTCATTGACGTGTAACAATGAGAGAAAGTGTACACCGAAATAATAATAAAATTATTATATAGAAATTTGGAAAAAATAGTTAAGTTGTTAAGATCAATTTCTTCTACAATGATATATATTTCCCATGCAAAGTAAATGATGAAACAACAAAGATAAAAAAGTAACAAAATTTATACGTTGGGCAACAAACAATTAGTAATTTGATCATTCAAAATGTTTCAATAAATTAAAATAAGAATTAAGAGATTTTAAAAATTTCATTACCTAAATCAATACGGTACAGCTTTCAACAATACTGACAAAAGCAAAGACTGTAAGTGTAATTCAAAAAAAAAAAAAAAAAAAAAAAAAAAA
>MJUU01008739.1:0-15558 GCA_002080025.1 Modiolus philippinarum | reverse complement strand
AAAAAAAAAAAAAAAAAAAAAAAAAAAAAGTTGTTATGCTTGTTAGTCGTATTAGAATTCAAGCAGATTTCATTTTCCCTAATGACACTTTTACAGGCGCTTGGTACGTAAAACTGCTTTATGACCTTATACAGCCAGGAAAACCATCAACCAGTCCCGTTTCCGGGTGTACATCGATAGATTGTCGTCAAAGCGATCCATTTTAATCTTCACATCTATCTTCAAAGGTCATGAAAAATTATTAAATTAAATTAAATATCGCATACGGAAATAGGGTATCATCAGAGGGAGCAAATCAAAATTTCAGAGCAGCACGAGGAATTCACTTTAACTGTATACAGTTTGTACATACTGCTCATATTCTCATTGACAACTCTAAAGTTCAGAGTATCAAATGTCATTGCAAGATGAGCCAAAAGAGCAAACAGACACTGCCATATCGGCCTCATTCCTTGACCATCATCTTGAAATTGACAACAGAGGTAGACTACAAACTTAACTTTTCAATAGTTAACTTCGCTTTCATTTTTAGCAACATTCCAATAGCGCCAGCATACGGAGTTTACATCTCCTAAATCATTCGCTACTTAAGGGCCTGTGTTCGATACAGTGATTTCCTTGATAGAGCCCTTTTGCTCACAAGTAGGCTACTACAACAAGGGTAACTTTAAGTCATCACTGCAGAAGTTTTAACGGTCGACGGTACGATTTTATCGTCCACCAAGGAATATATGTTGCCTATATGAAAACCAATCTTTACTTTTAACAGCTTAAGAAGACTATTTTTCCTCTACAGGGTTTGACTTAACTGCCGGAATTGACATGCTAAAACGGCGGGTGTCCTATAAGAAGCACAAGATTACTCTTCCGTTGCACCCGATCTCATCAATGGTTTTTAATTCGGTTCGTGTTGTTCATCTGTATGTGCGTCTTTATTTATTTCTATGCCGTGCTTGACTGTGTGCTGTCTTGGTATCTTGGTGTTTTCGATAGTGTCATTTGGATTGTTCTTTTTTTTAATGGACGGTTCGATTCTCACTTACTTTTTTACCTATAGTTTCGATTATCCATTTTTACAGTAGTCTCGAGTTTATAGGAAGTAATAACATAATACCGAAGTTGCTGTTTATTTGGAGTCTGCATATGCGTATTTCATCTGCTGGATTTCTAATTACACAACCAACAAGCGTTCCGTAGCATAAAAAAAAACAATGGAATTCACCATCCTGCTTTTGGTGTCGCTGCTGCGCTATCAGGTAACTCGCGGGAAATGTTGTGTTTAATTGTTTATTATGCGTGTATTTTCCCGGTATCACGACGTCACAGAACAAAAGTTGATAGTGCAGTGGTGACACCATACGGGACAAAATATGAAAGGTGAATTCCATTCCCTCATTGCTGAGCTACTCCCTCGCGGTAACGGTTGTACACGGTGATTTAATGAAATTTCAGTCAATTTCCAGAAGCCACTACAGAACGCATCAGCTTCCGTATAGATATGCTAATATAAATAACATATAACTTCATTAATTTACATAGCCAACATTTATAAAGGGTATTGTTTTTCTTAATTATCTATGACTTTGTGCCTGATTGTAAGTAAAAAAAAAACCGGTTGAAGGAGAAATTGTGACTTTTCTTTCAGTTTTTGAGATACTTTATCCTCAATAATAGAGCCGCATCTCTGATGGATCATTCTCAAAACATTTCTCGTTAGTGTAGATATTTCCAATATTGTGGATTTGTTTTGGACCTTATTTTAGTTATTTGTTACCACTGGGTCGATACCACTGCTGGTGGACTGTCAGTCCCCGAGGGTATTCACCAGCCAAGTAGTCAGTACTTCGGTGCTGACCCGAAAGCCGATTATTTTTTGGAACCTGACAATATCTAAATTTTTGTTAATTTTTTTGAAAACTAAGGAGTATCTCCCTCATGCAAAGCTCTGTCCTTAGCTGAATTTGGCTTTACATTTAGATCACATTGGTTATTTGTTCTCTATCAGTTTTTAAACATCTTTGAGTTTATGGTCTTCCAAACGTTTAGATTTTATCTGCACTGAAGAGACATTAGTTGTCGAAATGTGCATATGCAGAAAATAAATTTACAGTAAGTTCGGTATTTAGTTATTCATAAACACATGCTTATTTTGTTTTTAAATGGTACTAATACTGACGCGATATCAGTTATTTTGTAAAGAATAAAGAGATGAATATCGAAACTAGGTGCAGGCTATGAAAGGTATACTTGAAAATGTTATGCCTGCCGATGCTAAACAATAATTACAAAATTCCATAAAACAGCACAAATTTTGGTATAGGAATCGAACACTTTCTTACGTTTGTGCAGGTTTTATTTCGTACCAATGTTCTCATAAGACATTAATAAAATTCATTTGCAATATCAATTTATTACAGCAATATCACAGGTACCATTTTTATTATGAGAGAAATACTGTGATGATAACATTCCGTTGTGAGTAATTATATGGAGGTCACCGCTTCAAATTTCAAGTCCTAACATGTGTCAGCATATTACCCGCAAAGTAGTTCGTTTTTAACAATTACCAAACAGAATTGTCAAAAGCCAAAGTGTAAAAGGAAAAATTGTCGACTGCGATGGTCCTGACCTGGTACATGCCAAATCTCCACTACCATTGCGGTAGTGTACAAAAGCAACTCAACAGCAAGTACTATCGAAAGGTCGTATAGACAGTAAAAAGAAATTAGCATCCCAGTTTTAAGTAAAAACACTTATATCACAGTTCGGACCGAAACTTCCCTTTTTTCAAATAAGGTCTCATATCTTTTAAAGAACAGGCAGTCATGAAGATAACAATGTCTAATAAGAGAGTCTGTATAATTTGTGCTAGCTCTTGCGTAACGAATCAACTATGAAACATACACTCTGTAAGCAGGAGAGTATTATTGTCCATGTAAGGGAAATAGATAATTTGAAAGACAAGGGGGGAAAGGCAAAAAGAGAAAAAGGAAAAACAATGGCCAAGTTTTTCGGTTCTTTTTGTTTGCCTTCAATGTTGAGAAAACGAAAAACTTACGTCATTGTATGGAAACAGAAGTACAAAGGAGTAACAAGTAGATAACTGTGTAAATGTTGTATTTGATCCTGAACTTTATACAAATGACCATTAAATAGACTGTTCTATCATTTAATGCTCTTTTATGTTTATGTTTCCTTCGCGAGGTCAATCGTGATTTTAAAACATAGAAAAAAAGGAAGGAAACGGGGAATGTGTCAAAGAGACAACGACCCAAAGGGGAGTAATAACAACTAAATAAAGAGTACTCAAATTCAGCGAAATAAATATCATCCTAGACTCCTATAGACATAAAGTAAACTGACTAGAAAACAGACAAAACACACAAAGGCTTAATGGATTTCTTGACTTAGGACAGGCGCAAACCTGCTGCGGCGGGGTTAAACTAGTTTTATTGGGCACAAACCTTCCCCCTATTGCCAATGTGATAAATAAAAAACATCCTAACAACAGTAAAATTCAGTTGGCAACAGGACTGAGTCAATTGTGAAAAATGAAACTGAAAGAATAAATATACGGACATAAACATGAATTCATAAAAGACTAAAAGCAGTTAACTGACATGCCAGCTCCAGACCCATTACCAACTGACAAATTAAGCTATGTACCCTCAGTATACATCTGCCACCAAGATCCCTTCCTGTGAAGAGTTTAGCATAATGATTTCATACACAAACCAGAATACATAATCCGTGTCCATGCAATAAAGATTTTAGAAATTTAGAATGTGTTACTTAAAATGCAAAGACCCTATTAAAAAATCAATGCTGAAACCAAAGAAGGCCATACGTAATACTTGACGACAATACCGTAATTATAACCCTTATGAATTAGATGATTTAAAGGTTTTATAAGTTTGTTAGGCGAGTTTAAGTATTGTTTACTCTTATGTAAAACATTAACGTAAAATAAGTGATGTGAAATACCAGCCTTGATTAGATGCTTACAGGTTGCATTGTATTTATGAACTAAGTCTTTATATCGATGATAAAATTTAGTAATGGTTTTAACTAGTTTATGATAACGAAAACCCTGCTGTAATAGTTTTTCAGTTATGAAAAGATTCCATTCATTGAAATCGCAAACGTTATTACATACTCGAGCAAATCGAACAAGTTGAGATATGTAAACACCATATGATGGCGCTAATGGAACATCGCCATCCAAGCAAGCAAATCTAGATAATTAAGATATGTACTTCCCGTAGAATGGAGCCAAGGGAACGTCCTCGTCAAAGAAAGGGGAAATTAGTAATCGTGAATTCAAAAGCATCCCTTTTGTCTCCGTGACTGCCTATTAATCAAGGCTTAAAAAATACGATCATTAAAAAGTTCTTTAATAGATATTAGTCCCTTGTGGAAAAGTTGGAAGTTTCGGTTCGAACTCTGATCCACGATTCTTTCTTTACTTAATACTTAATACTAGGATGATCTTTACTTTAACTGTCTACGAATTTTCAACGGCAATTGCTGTTGAGTCCCTTCTGTACACTACCGCAATGGAAGGGGAGCCATAAAACTGGTTTCACCCACCATTCCTTTTGAAATGCCTGTACCCAGTCAGGACCATTGCGGTCGACAATTTTGCCGGTGGTTTCCACTTGATTTGTCTCTTTGTCTCATGAACTTTGCCTCTTGACCACTCTGTTCGGTAATTTTGTTATTATCCCCTCATAAATTTCAGTTCTTATTTTACCAGAGTCAGTGATGATACTTAGATCAAAGAAAGGGCAGTATTTAGAATCATTGTCTGCTTTATCAGTTTTCAGTTGTTGTTGGAAAATGATGTCGACATAGCCTTAAAACTGGGGATTGTCAATAGTAAGGATATCGTCAATATACCTGCTGCTTTCACTGAAAATAGAAATTAGTTCATTACTGTTTGTTTAAGTTCCATTTTGTAGGTTTTTCATAAGGTCCCATTCGTAACATAACAGAAAAAGTATCTGCAATGAGAGGTGCACAATTAGTACCCATGGGGATTCCAATGATCTTATGATAAACAATTGTGCAAAACGAACATAAATGTTGTCCAGCAAAAGATTCAGTGCCATGTCCAGGAGCAATGATTGTTGTTACTATTGTTGGCGAGGAATCCTAGCTTTTTGTTATAGCAAATAAACTAAAGACCCAAAAATTTGAAAGACCATTTTATAAGTTGTCTCAATTTAGATTTAATCAAATTATTCTGAAGTATGGTATAAAATGTAAAAAAATCATAACTGTCAATACATGAAACTAGTCTTTTTATAGATTGTAATTTATCTAAAACTTCAATAGATTTTCTTATACTACAAAAGTTACTTACAAATTACATAACATGTGTACAGCATAACGAAATTTACTGTTTTTATGTAACTAGGAATTTTTTGTACTTTGATATGCTTTTTCACAATACTTTATTAATATTTACTAACTTACTTAATATTAGAATGTGACATACATTAATATAAGTTTGGTTTATTGCTAATTTTTAAAAAATATAGATAAATTTAAGATCGTTTTCGAAAATTTAAGAACTCGAAGCCAAGAAAAACGGGAATACAACAAAATATATTGGGCCATTTGATAGGATTCTTATATGTATATCTTTTTAGATCAAACTACGTTCTCCGATTTCTAAAAAAACAGAAGTGCTTTATTAGAAATATGATGACAAATGTTGGTTGTCGCATTTCGAAGCTGTGACCTCGATATCATCACTCAAAAAAAGATTTTATCATCACGAATTTTCTTTCATAACAAAATGTTATGAGTTTAGAGATTGGCATCGGTGAAAATGTGTCAAAAAGGAATTGGAATAAGGGAATTTTTTTTCTCGTAATTGCCCGAAATTTATTGTGTTTGCCAAAACCAATATAAAATATTATCTTTATCACAGAATATTTTTAGTGGCGTGAGACTTTAAATAAGGCCAGGGTTTTGATTCTTTAAGCTTACGGTTACCTGTTTCTGATGACTTTCACAGTTCCACATGATAACACAACCCTTGCACACAGGCTTGTGTCCTTTGTCGGGCAACGGATAACAGTGTTTGTAAGAGTACTTTGCCCAATATATTATGCTTGTTGATAACCCTCCATCCATGACAAATATAATGTAAACAAGGGGATGGTTGTAGCGTTGTTCAACATTTAGCAATTGAATTCCGCTTAAACTGGTTCTGGGGGCCGTCTGGAACTTACTATGAGGTAGGAGTGTTTAGGGCCTCATGGTGACTTCAAGATGAAGAACAACAGTCAAAGCGTTGTTCCATTTGCTAAATCTTACCATGTATTTATAGGGATTTTTTTTCCATGTAAATTTACTCCATATCCTTTTATTTGTTCATTTACCGAGGAGTTTGTCTCTCGTGCAGTGTGGAGTCCGTAAAAAGATTCCCCGTGCTTGAAGTGTAATCTCTGTATATTTTGTAAGTTATGGTGTTCATGTGAGAATTTCTCATATGAATGCACTATCACGATTCAACATTTGGCTTTCTTGTTTTGTAAAAAATAATCTATTTTTCTGGCTATATATATATATATATATATATATATATATATATATATATTGCCCACATCTTACATTGCCCCACATTTTACTTGCCAAGTTTTCTTACGATTAACTCCATGATTGCCCTGTGATCGTTTATATGTTGTATTGTCTATTGGCCCCTTTGTCGGGCAACGGATGACAGAGTTTGTAGGAGTAATTTGCAAAATATGATTTGCTTGTTGACAACCCAGCATCCATGGCAAAAATGATGTAAAACAGGGAATGGATGTTACGTTGTTCAACATTTAGCAAGTGAATTCCACTTAAACCGGCGCTGGGGACCGTCTTGAACCTTTTCTGAGGTAAGAGTGTTTGCTCTTTGTTTAGGGCCTCATGGTGACTTTGGGATGAAGAACAACAGTGAAAGCGTTGTTCCATTTGCTTATTCTTACCATATATTTATAGGGTTTTGTCCCATGTACATTTACTCCATATCCCTTCATTTGTTCATTGTAAATTTAGTGTTACATAACATGTAACACCCCCAACTAGATGCACATCCGCCACTCAATTAACTGAATTGCTCGATTAAATTACCTCAGTTAACTTACCCTTCTGGAGCACCTGATGATACCTCAGTTTTTGTAGGGGTTCACACTGCTAGTGCTTTAGTTATGTGGCGTTCTTGTTCATTTTTGATTATTTTTTTTGTCTTTGTCATACTGTCTCAATTCGTGTTGGATATGAATTGTCGTGATTTTGGATTTATGATTTTAGAATTCCCCCTTTCCTCGTTCGTGCTTCGGTATTCGTTTGCCGATGTATCCCCATTTATACTGACATGATTTTATCTTATCACCACCATCATTTACAGTCAAGAATAAAATCTGCATGAGGGATGAGTTGCATTGGCCCAATGATTTAAAAAAAATAATAATAAAAACATAAATTCTATGATATCTTTTTATACAAAATAATTTGTATTTTTGGATTATATGTGACGTTTCAAACAACGGCAGTAAAATACCGAAGGAACAAGGGAAGCGAGGACTACAAAAATCGAAATCCAGAGACATGGCAAAAATGGCAACAGAGAAAAGCAAAGACAAAACAAGGACGTGGGACAGCTACAATGCACGGAAATAAAAAGACGACATTAAAAACTAAGGCACTCATAGTGTGAACTCCCATGAAAACATTGCTTCATTGCATTGAAATATTTTCATTTCTAATAGTCTTCTTTATTGTAATCAACATTGAGCCAATGGAAAAATATGGGACATGGGGTATATTCAAACTAAGTTTTCCCCTGCCTTGTATTGGGAACCAAGCTAATAACTTTACCACAATAAAAGCGTTGTTCCATTGCTTGTAACTAAGGAGTATTTCCTTCATGCAAAGCTCTGTCCTTAGCTGATTTTGGCTTTACATTTAAATCATATTGGGTATTTGTTCTTTATCAGTTTTTTAACATATTTGATTTTATGGTCTTCCAAACGTTTAGATTATATCTTCCTTTAAGAGACATACATGTAAGTTGTCGAAATGCGCATATGCAGAAAATAAATTCACAGTAACTTCGGTATCTAGATATTTCATTAACCAAGTATTTGTAAAACTTTATCTCATGTGCATTTACTCTATATTATTTCATTCTAAATGCAAATTATATCTTTATACTCGTTAAAGGTTTAAGTAAATGTGATTTTACTATTATTTTAGACATTCAATGAGCTTTTTATAACCTGGCAATGGGCCAAAGTGTATTATATCTATCTAATTAATCCTTCTTGTCTACTTCGCCCGATATAGAAAAATGTTTTTGTGCATTTAAATCAATGTAAATTAATAGTAAAAGAACTTATTGTTTTTCAACAACATCTGTGCATATATAAAAAAAAATATTTTGGAGAAATTTGAGCACCCATACTCTAATGTCTTAGCATTTGTAACCTTGCTGTTTATTTCCTGTGTTACCTATTTAAGTTAAATCTTCGAATTTGTAAATGTGCCTTTATAGAATTGCTTAGTTTTAAAAAGAGTCATAGAAGCTCCCTTAAACTTCTTATATACAGGTGACACGAGGACATAGATGATGTTTCATATCTGGATATTGTGTCAAGAATTTATATATCACACAAAATATCTTTAGTTTTTACAGATTGTGTTTACTGTTAAGGATCTCGTTCAGCTTCGTAGTAAGCAGGAAAAGCTTTCAGAAAGAAAAGTAATTTTCCATAAATGAGAATAAGTTTTATTTGTTTCCAGCAGAACAAAAAAAAACGTATTTTGAGATAATGATGTATTTGTGGTAGACAGAATTTTTTTTTTAAATTTGATACAGGGAGAAAGGTGTGTTTTTTCTTTGAAAACATAACAGACCTAACTTTGTACAGGCATTTCAAAAGAAATTGGAGGTTAAACTGGTTTAATGACGCGTCTGTCATTGTGGTAGTGTCAGGTAGCAATTCAACAGCCAGTGCTATGAAAGGTCGTAGACAGAATAAAGTAATTTTCATCTCAGTATTAAGTAAAAAAAAAATCTTCGACTGGAAGTTCGGACCGAAAAACCGAAACTAATGTAAACTCAAACCAGTATTAAAGAATTGGTTTACAGGAACTGGACATGTTTGTACTTCCAGAACCTCTGATGTCACTTTTGATCTTACGAGAGTTCACACTGAGAATGGTGTAGTTTTTAATTGTTCGCGTGTTTTGCTGCTGTCTCAGATCGGTTTTTCGTTTTCTGTTTTTCTTATTTTTGCCAATGTCGTGGACTGATTTATGTACACAGTAACTTCGGTATTTAGTTATTTGTTACCACTGGGTCGATGCCTCTGCTGGTGGACTGTTAGTCTCCGATTGTATTTACTGGCCCAGTAGTCAGTATTCCGGTGCTGACCCGAAAGCCGATTTTATTTGGAACCTTGCAGTATCTAAATTTTTGTAAATTTTGTTGAAACTAAGGAGTATCTCCCTCATGCAAAGCTCTGTCCTTAGCTGATTTTGGCTTTATATTTAGATCATATTGGTTATTTGTTCTCTATCAGTTTTTTAACATCTTCGAATTAATGGTCTTCCAAACCTTTAGATTTTTTCTGCACTGAAGAGACATAAGTTGTCGAAATGCGCATATGCAGAAAATAAATACACAGTAACTTCGGTATTTAGTTATTATGTATATAATGCATCTTAGTATTATACTGTCGTTGTTTTGAAATCTATATAAAAAAGACATAATTACCCATTTATCCACGTCGCAGAAGATGTAAATGTAGTAATAGGATACAGTGCAATTTCAATAAAATGCCACATCATGTCACATTATTTTCACATAAAAATTATGTAAAATTAATAATACGAAAGCCCAGAAGGATCACGCTATATTAAAAATTCGATGTAGTTCACTACATAATATAGATTTGAAATTCGAAATTTCAAACCCAAATTAAGCAATTACCAACAAAATACCGAAGTTACTGTGAATTTAGTTTCTGCATACGCGCATTTCGACAACTGATGTCTCTTCAGTGCAGATCAAATCAAAACATTTGGAAATCCATAAACCGAAATATGTGTAAAAGATGAGAGCTCCAAATAAGGAGAAGTCAACGAAAATGTGTGTTCTAGGTTCCATCATTAAGATTGCAGTCAGAAAAGAAAAAAACAAGACTCGTTTTCTTTCGAGATTGAGATGTACAACTTATCCTTTAGAGTTGTTGGTTAAACAATTAAAAGTTCGAGCTTCTACAAGAACTTTAATGTGTAACAGTTTAGACTGTAGAACTAAGATCATTTAGAGTGCAGAACTATGATCTTTTATACTGTAGAACTGTGTTAACCAAAGACTTGTGAATGTTCAGTTTTATACTTTTTAGTAAGGCCACAATCCTAAACGCGGCCAACACTTGCTCGATGGAATAAAATTTCATGAATCTCAGATACAATACATTCTAAAAAATGTGAATCAAACATGCCTACTCGCTTTTCAGATTATTTTTCTTGGAAATTGTTGTTTGCTTGTAAAACGAATCAAGGTTCTCCCGCGTTTTAGTTCTTCAAGTATCAGCTGACTTTTCCTATTGCTTTCATTCTTCAAAAACCAACTGACTCTCCATATTGCCATCGTCCTTACAGTACCAGTAAAGATTTCATACAGTGTAAGTAGTTGTAACATATTTTCTCAAACGAGTTTTTAATTGACGTCCATAGAAAAATATCCCTTTGCAACGCCAACGATAAAAAGCCATCTAACACCGTATGGGACTGACACCGGATATTGGTACTACCGAAGTGGACGATTGATATAACTTTAGCATGAGTGAACGTGAAAAATCGCAGTTTTGTTATATTTCTTATTAATATTTGTGATCAGAAATGCGCGTAATGGTCGACGGGATAAAATTAGAGTTCATGGTAGTCGAATAAACATAGAGTAAAGCAAGTAAATAAAAATTAGAGATGAAAACACGTCGCCTAGTACCGCCAAAATGTCCCAACGGGATGTTTTTTCTTCAAAAGCAGACGATTTAAGGCGTGTTGTGTTCCAAAAACACACCATTTAGTTCAATAATTTCACCCTTCAATTAAAATTAAGCAAATCCAAGTCGCAACAGCTGGTTATGTAACTTAAATAATGAAAACAAACTTATGAAACAGTACGGCGACTTGTCTATTATCTGGAATATTCTACAAGTCGCCGTACACTTTTATAATTTTGTTTTCTTGATTCAAGTTACATAAACAGCTGTTGAGACACGGATTTGCTTAATTTTAATTGAAGCGCACCTCTAATAAAAATTTTATAAGCATTAATTGCGAGAATTTCAATGCATGCTTGTTGGAAATTAGAATAAAAACAAGAAGTAGTGTAACAGGTTTTAACCGCATTTGACAGCTAACTGTGTGATTATGTCCTCTATGCAACGGCCTCATTCACTCCTCGTAAGTGTTGCCAAATGGACAAAACTGTTGCGAAGTGGACCGTTGCAAAGTGGGCAATTTCGTATATTTTTCCATTCTCATCAAGAAGATCTGTACAGCAATGTTCCCTGTTTGATGCAGTACTCTATGTACAAGATGAATAATTGAGAGGCTTGAAAGATTTTTCCTATTGCAGGCCTTTCCCCTTCGAAATTGTCAATTGGATATTGCATATTTTTCATAATTTTCTATCAGATATGTTGAAAGTATGCAGGTAATGCTTTACTAGTGATTTTATTGTTTCTTAGTACTTCATTCACTGAGTTTCCAGATATTAGGAAAAATATCTTTACAAAGCATTTATTTCTCATATTTAAAGAGGAAACGTTTCGAAGTGGACAGTTTGGTGTTACCTGCTTACTTTTGATATCCTTTCTATACACTTTTTTTGTGTAAGATTTCATATTCTTAAATTAGTGTCTACTGATATTAGGTACTACCAACTACTATTTTATTGCTGGGCCGAAGAAGTTCATTTTTTGATTTTCAGTAGACAAAAGTTGACTTTTTTAATCTCATCAGTTCCTCTTCAACGAACCAACTGACTCTTTATATGCAATCCTTCTTCAAGTTCCAGCTGACTCTCCATATAACCGTCATTCATCAGCTAGGTACCAGCTGACTCTTCATATGCCATCCTTCTTCAAATATCAGATGACTTTCTATTCCTCAGGTACCAACTGACTCTCCATATGCAGTTCCTTTTTAAGTAATAGCTGATCCTACATATTTCCGTCTTCCAAAGATAAAGGGGAGGTTTAGGTACCCATAAACCGGTTAAACCCTGCGGCTGGCTTTTGCTAGTGCAGGTACCAAGTCCGGCTGTCCCGAGTTCCTATCGTTGTTTACGTTTGTCTTTTATCTTATTTGCGTTTTTTTTCTGTGAAGTTCCCTAGCATATTGTGGCATGTTATTATAATTTTCAGCCATTGTAGGTGTTTCCTGTTGTCCCTTTTATTTCATTCCAAGTACCAGCTGACTCTCCATATTGTCGTCGTTCATCAGGTACCAGCTGACTCCCGATATTGCCGTCGTTCATCAGGTACTAGCGGACTCCCGAAATAGGGTCTGTAAGTCTCGTCCATTTTTGGAACTTCTGGGTACATAATTTGTACCCGGAAGTTGCATTTTGAACAAAAACATATGACGTTTCAGGCAAAAACGTTGAACGTCATAATCCTGCAACGTCATATTTTGGCGGGAGACATTTTCAAATTGCAGATTTATCGTGATTTCTCGGTGTCACATGACGAGACTTACAGACCCTATTGCCGTCATTCATCAGGTACAAGCTGACTCCCCATATTGCCGTCGTTCATCAGGTACCAGCCGACTCCCCATATTGCCGTCGTTCATCAGGTACCAGCTGACACTCCATATTGCCGTCATTCATCAGGTACCAGCTGACTCCCCATATTGCCGTCGTTCATCAGGTACCAGCCGATTCCCGATATTGCGGTCGTTCAGCAGGTACCAGCTGACTCCCCATATTGCCGTCGTTCATCAGGTACCAGCTGACTCCCCATATTGCCGTCGTTCATCAGGTACCAGCCGACTCCCCATATTGCCGTCGTTCATCAGGTACCAGCTGACTCGCCATATTGCCGTCGTTCATCAGGTACCAGCTGACTCGCCATATTGCCGTCGTTCATCAGGTACCAGCTGACTCAGCATATTGCCGTCTTTATTCAAGAATCAGCTAATTTTCCCTACTGCCATCGTTCTTCAAGACCATCTGAATTAATTATTAATGAAAAAGATGGAATAATAGGAAACATATGTAATGGTTGAAAATTACAATTACATGCTACAATTCGCCAGGGAAAACCACATGAAAAACACAAACGAGACAAAAGAAAAACGTAATCATCGGTAGGAACTCGGGACAGCTGACTTGGTACCGGCACCAGCAAAAAGTATTCCTGAATCGCATTCGTCTGTTAAACAATGCAAAATCTATCCAAGAAGTGTTTCAATTTGATATGTAAGAATTCATTAAACAATTGAAATCTTTTTTGGAAAAAGTTGTGGACGCAATAATTTGGAATTTCGTAGTCATTGATTCACAAGAGAAAAAAAACTTGCACATGCCAAAAAAAAAGACGAAAAAAATTCATGTTTTTGAAGACCAATCATTTTTACCAATGACAATATTCATGTTACATTACGAGTGGAATACAATATCGTTGTTTGGATGTTGACTAAGAATACTCTTTGAGCGCACAGAAGCTGATTTGGTCTGAAGTGATTCGGGCTTTTAAGATTTGTGTTTAAGACATCAAGAACACATGGGGAAAATAAACTGTGTTGTAGCGGTTTTCATTTTTGAGCTGGTTCGGTAGTATTTTGATTTCATGTTTCATGCTTTGATAGGTATTTTTTACTAAAGAAATTTACAAACATTTCAAAATTTGGACATATCTTTAAAACTTTTGGCTTAAAATACAAATAATGGACCCATTTTTCTTTTTAGAGAAAATACTTCCCATTTTCGGTGAAAGATTGTGAGCTTATATGACCCGTGACCCCAATTTTTATTTTTTGCAGGAATAATGCCTGCATATAAGAATGAAAAGTATGTGCACAAAACCATTTAGAAACAAATATGTACATAAATAATATCGAGTAATAAAGGCATTTACAGCTTTCTATATTTATGTCTTATTACCTCATAATGATGTAACATATGAGCAATGTACTTAAAATCAATTAAATAGTTTTGAACTGAAGTGTTTTATGTCTAAGGACAAAAATCTATAATCCTTAAACTTTTACCTAATACTTATTTTATTGCATATAGTGGTCACCAATCTTCCAAATTCGTAATAACAACAAAAAGGTTTTAAGTAAATAATTGCTGAAGCAATCTGTAAGCTTACAGTTTGACGACTCACCTATAGAATTAAAAAAATTGATACTTAACCCAGGAAGTACAAGGATAGGTAATAAAATAAATTTGTGGTGTAAGCTATTTTACAGTGAATAGTTTAACTTATACATTTAAGATGAAGTACAACAATGATAGCATTGTTGCATTCGCTTAATCGTACCATGTATTTATAGGGATTTGTTCTATGTACATTTACTCCATATCCCTTTATTTGTTCATTGTGCAATTCATGTTCTTAATTATTCCAAGAAAATTATAAAACAACAGAATGTTTAATTTGAAGTGTTTAATTGGAAAAACAGTCGTTTTTGGTCGTGTATTGAGATTTTTGTGATATAAACGATGATTTATATTTATCAGTATTTTGGTACAAAAGACAAAAATGGTAAATTTCCCATGGGAGCTAATGAATTGTCCATGTACGATACTAAATAAAAAAAAAATATCCCCCATCATTAAAATAACGTTGCTCACATTTTTTCCCTAATTCAGATGAAAATATCAAAAGGTACCAAATTTAATGTAATATGCTTATACTTATATCAATTCTAATGATACAGCGTCCTTTGCAATACATCGGCAAACGAATACCAAAGCAAGAACGAGGAAAGGGGGAATTCAAAAATCATAAATCAAAAATCACGGCAATTCACAGACAACACGAATTGAGACAGTACGACAAAGACAAAACAGATATACAAAAATGAAGAAGAACGCATCAAAACTAAAGCACTAGCAGTGTGAATCCCTATAAAACTTAGGTATCATCAGGTGCTCCGTTAGGGTAAGCATGACCTGCTTCATTCGTGGTACCCGTTACACTGCCAGTGAAAAGTCCGGTTTTGTCACAGTACGTCGGTGTTGGTGAGTCCGGTAACAAACTCTGGATCTACCCAAAGATATTGTAACGACCTTCGTCGCTACGAACAGGGTGAACCAAAGTTTTGACAATATAACCTTTACGACAGATACCAGTGACGGCTAGTGCTCATATATTGTGGCGATATTTAACCAAACTGTTATATAAATATATGATTTATTAAGGTTTAATATTATGACAGCTTCATGTTATGTTACAAACATCAGTAATTAGAAATAACATTTGAGGATAATATTGGTTAAATGTTGCTACTTTATAACACAAATAATGA
>MJUU01008738.1:110400-124896 GCA_002080025.1 Modiolus philippinarum | reverse complement strand
TTCTAGGTCTTGAACTTTCTTGAAGGTTTTAAATTCATATAATCTTATAAACCACAAATTAAAAACCCATGAACCATTGAAATTTCCTACGAACCATGCATACAAGTTCTTTCATAGTATGAGTCTTTCATACAAGTATTCAATTAGTATGAAAAGTTGAAAACATTTTTTTTTAATCTTCTTAGGCTTATTTTGATGTAGTGGTTAACTTGGAAGACTGACTTTTTGTAATTGTATAATGATTTATTATTTATAATCATTTACATGTGTATCACTACTGGGCCAATGCCCCTGTTTGTGGTCTTTAACAAATAGTCATTATCAACCTAGTAATCAGTACTTCTATGCTGACCTGTAAACTGATTGTCTTTAGAAACTTGCAATATCAAAATTTCTAAAAAATGTCCTTAATACAAAGGAGTATCTTAATTTTGCATATTTCTGTCCTCTGCTTATTTTGGCTTTCATTTAATTCTTTTTGCTTACTTTTTCTCTGTCATATTTAAAAAAAAAGTTTTTCTTTATTGTCTTCCAAATGTTTTGATGTGATCTGCACTGGATAGATATAAGTTTTTAAAATAGCCATATGCAGAAACTAGATTAACAGCAACATTGTTATCCATACCATCTCTTGATCAATGAGTTTCCAAACTTTCTGAGCATGGTTTGGTGCTAAAATGTGCAAGGTTTTTTGATAACTGCAGTAGTTGCCTTCCTATTAAGTGATCTTAATGTTCTTGGTTTTAGCTCGTTTACATCTTTTATAATCTGGTATTTTATAGGACTAATTTTTACATCACAGATTTTTTGTAGAGCACCTAATGTGTTCTTACTATGAATATCATTTTCCAAGCTTCATGATGAAATCTGTGTTGATGGAAGTGAAGCCTAAAAATAAAACTTTCAAAAATAATTCAAGAAATAATGTTGCCGTTCAGCTACTACTTTTATACTATTAGTAATTTGTTTTGCGAGTATGGAGTTTTCTGCTTGTATAGCCCCGAGTGCTAAAAACATGCAATACTTCGAACTGAGAATTTTTTCTTAGCAAAACAATTTATTTATATAGTTTTTATTGCTATTCTGTTATTCAATTATACAAGATGTATGTTTCTTATTCACTGAAATATTTTTTTTTTGTTAAATACTATTTTTGGATAAATATGGCATTTTCTTTTAGGGATTATTTTTGTCACATTGCGTAACAAGACAAACTATAAGTGCACTGTTGCAAATGTTCCGTAGAGATTGACGGTAGCATGTTCATATCAGCGCAGTGCAGTGATAACTGAATTATTGTGTCGCTCGGGAACAATCGAAAACGTCGATTCAGATTCCAACGTGGAAAACTGAACAGAAAGGTAACCATACAACACAGTCATGGTCATTTGTTTTTAGTGTGCCGAAAAAATATATACCTACTGCAATATATATGTCTGTTTCAGGCTGTGTACTACATGTGATTAAACCAAAGTTCTGAACATCATAATAATTACCACAATAAGAATAAATTGAAATTCAAGATATATTTGTATGAACTATTAGTATAGAGGAATAAAGGGTGAACTGGTACTATGAAGCTGATGAACAGTTTGCCTTATTCAGTATGTTGAAGTCTTCAGACACGCCATTTGTCATATTTTCGTAAACTGTCTATCGCGGTTTTTGTCAGTTTTACAGACATAAATTGCAACATTTAGCTTCAAAATGAATAATTCTAATGCAACATTCATGTGACAGATTATTAGATTGGTCAACACTGACTGTAAATTACACTATGACCATGCCTAGGACAAAATAAATTTCCTTCTAGTCTGGTTCCTTCTCCACCTTTAAATACTTGAAATACAAATAATACACGAAATTGTCTGATTGCAATAGAACCGCAATAACAGTACATTATATCTGTATTCAATCTTGATTTGACAGTCAGAAATCTTCCAGTTACAGACTCTGCTATGCGGCACCTGTAAGCTGTATTTGACTGTCAAATAAATTGTTGATGCCCGCAAGCATTCAAATAATGCACATGCTTATTATCAACCTGCAAACTTGTTGATAATCAACTTTTCAATTGTCAATATGTCAAGTCTTAACCTTTGTCAAAGCCAATTTCCTTTCAGATGAATATACTTTAATGAAAGCTGATACAGATACAATCCATGCTATTTGACTAAGGGAAACAAGTCATATAAATACACACCTCATTTTCATTCAGCTGGTTTTCTGTTACCCTGGGTTGTTTTCAAGTGTTGTCCCTTGTGAGATTAAATCTTTCTACAATATAAAAAATCTGAAAGTAGAGTGCATATAACCCTTATAGAAGCCTTTAAGTTAACTAGATGAGCCACTGCAGCTTGAGAAAAAAAATCAGAAACAAGTTGTGAATATTTGTTAGTTTCATAAGTACATCATCTGATACGCAAATAGTTGTATATAAAGATAATAACTCTTTTTTTTTCAACCAATGTAATAATTCTCTGTCATTTCAGGATGTATTGTGCGTAAACTAAACAAATATCAAATTTGAGTTCTATTTTTTAGAATTTGTGACCTTGACCTTGGATGCATAAACCAAAAAATCATTAGAGTGTTCCTCCTCTTATCATTGATCAATTAGATTTGCCCTATGTTTGTTTAGATATTGTTTGGAAACCGAAACTAGAACTGTCTTCGAAAGGCAACCAACTATGCCCCAGTTATTGAACCCTGAATCAATATGGCAACTGCAAATTTAAGCTTTATAAATAAAATACGTGTCAAGAACCTATCCAAGCATGATCAGTTAAACCTGTATCCATAAAATAGAGCTGCGGGAAGTAACATTTATATTAAAAGCAGAATATTTCAAGTAAATTGTGCTTATTGTAATAGCATAGTAGTTATTACCATATGGTTTCTTTGAGTTTTTCTTTCCTAGAAAGATTCTGGTAATAAATAAGGTTCATATATCAATTCTTTTACCAATAAAATATTTGTCAAGAGCAAACTCTTGAACATAGGTAAAATTATTCATGTTGTCTATTTCATTTTATCAAATGCATGTGTAACTATTCAGATACACTTTACAAAAAAGGAAAAAGTATATCCCAATGGTGTATTTATCATATATACTATCCGTGTTTTTATTCATATATTATATATAGTATAATTCTTGTCACCAAGTGTTTCGGATATCATTTAAGTCAATAATAAAGACCAAGGCCGTTAATCCTCACCAGGTACCCTGTAGCCCATTATTAAAGTTGGTTTCAAATCAATTTGGTATTTGGGTACGACACTCGGTGCTCCTTTTTATGTGTCTAATTTTGTTTTTATGTATATATTGCATTTTCAATTGGTTTTTGATGACGTAAGGTATTCTTTTAGACTTTTATGTTTCCGATAAGCAATAATTGGTGGTCTTGGGAATAGCTTTTTGGTCATTTCATCCTCTTCAATTAAGTGCCAGGGTTTTCTAATTACTCTGTATAATTGTTTAAACAGCGGGTTATATTTAGTAGCCAATACCAAAGGTTGCATTTTTCGTTGATCTTTCATTTTGAATCGTAAAGTGTCCTTCCTTTTCTTATTTATAGTTTTTGCAATTAATTGATTGATTTCATCTTCGGGGTAACATCTTTTTTAAAAAGGATTGTTTTAAACAGTTCAATTTGTGATTCTAAATCTTCTTTGTTGTTCGATGATCTAATGAAGCGTGTTATTTCGCCTATAATGAAGCCTTTCAATACAGACGATGGGTGAGCAGACGATCTTTCTAGATATTGGTATTATCCGTGGGCTTGCGATACAATTTCATGTCTACTATCTTGTCTGTCATAAATCTGTTTCCTTTAAATAATGTTATGTCCAAAAACTGTATATTTTGTCTGGAGTATTCATATGAAAATCCCAATAAAAGGTGAATGCTATTTGTAATTAGGAAAATTCTATAAGGTTGTTTTCTTCTCCGTTAAATATGATAAATCCATCATCTCTATATAATGACTAATGAATTAGGTTGTTGGTATATGGAAATTAAAGCAGTATGTTTGAAATTATTTCAAACATTCTAAGGTCCGTTAAACTAGGACACATTGGGGCTCCCATGGGCACATCAATAGTTTGTCGATAAATGCGGCGATAAAATTCGAATTCGTAATTTTATAGTACAAGTTTAAGAATATTTAAAAAGTCATCCTTAGGTGGTAGTGGTATATTATAGATAGTTGAGCTTATTTTAGGCCAAGCTCGCTCTACGGCTTCAATAATTTCTCTGTGTACAAGATTAGTGTACGTGCTGCCAATGTCGAATGTTGCTAAAATGCTGTCCGCAGGTGCTTTAATTTGTTCTATTTTATTAACGAAATCTGTGGAGTCCTGAGTGTAGGTCCACAGATTATCAATAACTGGTCTAAGAAAGTAATCTATATATTGACCGATTCTTCCTAATGGACTGTTACAGAGAGATACTATTGGTCTTCCAGGAATTTGTATTTTCTGTAGGTCTTTATTATCTTTTATTTTCTTTCTGTCTTTTATACTTGGGAAGAATATATAATCTTCCAATTCTTTTCTTTTCTTCGTTCACAATATATTTAAGTGTGATATCGTCAACAACATGTGATTTATGTAGTTTTTCTACAATTTTGTCAATGGCTTTTGTGATGTCGATAGTATGTGGTTCCGATAGTCTTACGTAATGTATATTGTCATTAAGTTGACTCAATGCTATATCAATGTATTTATTTTTATCCAGTACAACTGTGGATGAATTTTTGTCTGCCTTTTTTTATAATTATGCTTATTTTTTTAAAGATTGCAATGCTATTCTTTTTTTGTTTAGAAAGGTCATCTTTGAATTTTCTAACGCTTAGGTTTTGAAGTTCCAGTTTTGTAGCAAATAAGTAATTTTCGACGGCATTGTTCCCTAAGTGCGGTACAAATCCTGAGTTTGTTCTGAATGGATGATAATTAACAGCTTTTGTACCGTCATCAAAGTGGTATCTACATCTCATTTTACGAGCTAGTTCATTAAAATCTCGTATTAGACTTTTTTCCGATTCTTTGTTATGGGACTAGGTATAAATTTCAATCCTTTGCCTATATATTTCGGCACTACTGAGTTCTGTGTTTGTAAATAATGCAACATATTTTAGAGCATTTTGAACCTTGTACATGTGTTTTCTTCTTCTGATTCTTCTGTTGACACAATACAGGGGTTAACATAGTGAAAGTATGGACACAATGACATACACAAATGTACCTTACGTTTTCCAAAATATATAAAAAGGAAGCTCTGACCCCGAAAATCAATTATATAGGTGCCATCCAATCTTCCTGTAAAGGTCCTTCTATTTCAAGGCACTCTGAATTTCGCGACTTTTTCCAGTTTCCAAAGCAACAGCAGCTATTTTGAAGATTTTGTGACCGAAAAATATATTCAATGAGTGCTAGCCATCCTCCTTGTGAAGTTTCATCAAATTTGAGACATTTAAATTTCCAGCCTTTTTTTCAGTTTTGGTGGCAAGAGCTGCAATTTTACAGAGATATGTGGGTGCACAATTACTTATTGTAAGTTAAATTCCTTGAAGTCATTTAACTTTTCGGAAACTTTTTTAAAAAACAGTAAAGTTGTGTTTTACATTCGTACTAACGGACGGATGAACGAATGAACAGACGGACGGATAGACAAGCGTAAAACAATATAATGCCTTCCCGACTTTCCGTCGCAGGCCATAAAAATGTCGAATTTTTGTTCTATTTCTAGAATTTGTGACCTTGTCCTTTGTCGAATAAAGATCGAAATCCATGAGATTCCTTCTCTCGTCATATGTCGTGTCTTCTTTTCGTTTCTTTTTGATGTGACATGTGGTTCTAGAAATTTTTAGAAGTTGTTACCCTAACCTTTGTCCTAGAGAATTCAAAATCAACAGGTTTCAACATCTGGTCATTAGTGATTTCTGTGCCAAGTTTCATTTAGATATGACATGTGGTTCTGGAGATAATGCGCGAAAATGGATAAAATGTCAATTGTTTGTTCTATTTTTAGAAGTTGTGACCTTGACATCTGTTGCACTAACCTCAAAATCGATAGGTTCCTCGTCTCCATGTTTGTTCAAAATTTTATTTAGATATGCAAGTGGCCTAGATGCACAGACACCATTCATCAAATTATAAGTTGAGTTCGACTTGGTCTCATCTCAGCTAAAAAATTGGGCAGGGGTTCTTCTTACAAATCACACATATTGCTGATAGCTGAAATGAAACTTAGTCCACTTTCAAAAATACCGTTGGCAGGGGGTCCAGATTAAAGATTATTATACATTTTCCACAATATTTCTTTCTTTAAATGTTAAAAAGGGGCATACATCTATACGCCCGTAAAACAGGGAAAACTGACCTTGTAGGACATTAAGGGATGGAATATGCTGAATTAAAATGTTTAGTCTATAGCAGGATCAGCCCACAAGATTATTGAAAAGGTATTATGCACTTACTATATTAGGAAAAGACTCGATCTGACATGTTATCTTCTTTCAACAAAATGTACATAAAGCTGAAATTAAGAAATAAAATAGTACAAAATCAATGGAAATAAACAACTTTTTTCTAACAATCTTTAAATTTCCAATATTAATTATTGACATGTTTTTCCGCCCTTGACACCTGCCCCTTCTTCTAATTAGTTTTTCTATTAGAATACACATCTCAGATTAAACTGCATGTAAATACAAAGCAAATATACTTTTACATATATAATGATATACAGTGAAGTTTTACACACATATTACATACTGGTGTTGATCTTTTGCATATAAATGGAGTTTTATTCCAGTTATATATGCATTTCTCTTAATTGGAAGTAACACCTCTGTCATATTATATATGTGTGCAAGCCTCTTGGAAAGCAAGGGAAGGGAGGCTAAATATATATGCAGTAGATCAGTATGAATAAATAGCTACAATTATGAAAATGATTTATTTTAAACTTCATATCATCTTAATACCCCCTTGCGTAAGCGCGTGCCTAAAATTTAAGATGTCTGCCAATACTTCCAATTGTAATGAAATTTAAACAGTATTATTTGTTGTCTGATTTAATATTCTTACTGAAGAATAAATATGTACCTTTCAACCAATAATTTATCATGAACAGCAAGTTATGTGAGTTACATTGAAACAGGGATTTTAAATTGTGCACCAAAGAAATTGCTGAAAAATGAGGTTTCTATGCAGCTTCAGTACAAGTAAACCAATTGTGACATCATCTTTTTTCTGGAAACGTTGTTAATATTTCTTTGTGAAAGCCAAAGCTTATCGTGGTTGTGAAATTAATTTCAGAGCATTAATAGAAGAAAAGTATCAACCCCTCTTGAAAGATGATATAGACTACTCTCAAACTCTCAGGCTAAGACATCTTTTAGCATCCCTCGGCAAGCCTCGGAACGAAATGATATCTTAGCCTTCATTTGTGAGATACAGCCTATCTCTCCTGTTCTCTTGGGATACATACTATGTATATACCAGTGAAACAAAATTGATTATTAACTTTGAAATTATTTCCCATAATTTCACTCCAGGAAGTGACATCACAATAGAAGTTGTCAATTCTGTTCTCAAGTAAAGTGTAGCAGATTAAAAAGTAGTTCATAAGTTTAAAATATTCTTTAATTGAACCAATAAATATATAAGAAGATCTATATAATAAAAACAATAACTAAATTTAGATTATATCTATTGAAAATATTCAACTCATGATAAAAAAAAATGCTTTGATTCACTTATGGGGAGCGCATATTCGTAAATTACTGCGTCTTTAGATCATCCGTTCAATACTTTGCTATAATCAGATTCTTGAATTGTAGTATAATTAAATTTTACTGCTATTATTAAAAAAAATGTTATTTTAACCACATTCCAGAATTTCAACTGGTTGTTAGTTTCATAGAGTAAACTGATACTAAATTACAAAAATGCCTAAATTTTATAATAAGCAGTAATTTCATTATGATGTATATATGTTTCGAGGATTAACCTCTCATCAGCAGCATTGGAACCAAATACAAATTTGGAATCCACAATCCAAAAGAGGTAAAGAAATATTCATTACCTATCATAAACTGTGGACACAGGATATTTCTAGCCCACCCCTTGCACTGCTAATTGTTTGCAAAATCTTAGGGGTTCTTCATGCATGACTAAGAAGCCAGGTCTCTGTCTGGGCGTGGAAAAGGTATGTTTTATAGGACTACTAGTACAGTGTTATGTGGCAGAAACGACCAATTAAAGTCAGCAAAGATAAAAAAAATGGCTCAAATTAACCTTTTAATCAGACGAAAAAAATTATTATTTTACAAATTAAATACAATATATAACTTATCTGACAATAATGAAGTCCAAGTATTAATCCAAATGAACAGTTCACTTAATTCCACCAATAAATGTCCAATAGAATAATCCTTATAATTCTCACTAAATAGTTGATAATAGATTCACAGTAATTGATGTCGATTTCCAATATAAACTAATTAATCCTGTATAAACTTATTAAACTGACTGACTTAACCCTTTTCAGCTACCTCATATAAATACATTTATTCTTTCCAGAAAAATCTTCACTGGATATAACTAGAACATTCTAATCAACTAATTATCAAATGACTAAAATGATTATGTAAGGAAAAACTCTAGAAAAATCTATGTGTTAAAATCTGAATTTAAATTCTAGAATATTCCACATGTTCTAAGGTATAATAACCTTGACCGTTGTTTATTGTAAACAAGTTACATAACTAGGCCAAACAAATTACATAATATTAAGGCCATACAAATTAAAAACAATGAATAAAATGCATTATAGAATATTTACAACATTTAATTACCTATAACACCTCCCCCCAAAAGAAAATGTTTGAATGCAATGAAAAACATTAAAAATATATGGATGCTGATTAATCGGTACTGAATCACCAACATCAACGTCATGAAATATTTTATCAGTTCATGTTGGAATGTCCGGAAACAAATGTTCAAATTCATGGAGTAACTGTTTCAATTTTTCCTTTTGAATCACTGGCAAATGTTGATGTTTCGAATCCAGATCTTGTAGAATCTGTGAATTTAAAAGCATCGGTGTAATAGATGGCGAATCAATCTTTTCACAAAAGTCATTTTCGGAATTGTCAGGGTCAACACTAACTATATTTACAGAATGTACAATATTTGTGCTATTTCTATCTATATAAGGTTTTATCATATTTACATGACACAACCTATTATGTGTACGTCTGTCTGGTGTTTTAATAACATAATTTAAATCACTGATTTTCTTTTCAACAATATATGGACCAAAATATCTGGCTTGAAGTGGCTTTCCAGGAACAGGAAGTAAAACAAGTACTTTATCACCAGGGTCAAAATTACGTTTTACAGAATTTTGGTCATACTTGGCTTTCATAGATTCTTGACTAGATTTAAGATTTTTATTGGCTAAATCACAAGCTTTAACAAGTTTAGTGCGAAAGTCTGAAACATAATCAAGGAGATTTAAATGCTCTTTTTCATCAGATAAAATTTTCTCATTTAAAAGTTTGAGTGGGCCCCTAACTGTATGTCCAAAAACTAATTCAAAGGGACTAAAACCTAATGATTCCTGGACTGCTTCTCTTACAGCAAATAAAAGAAAAGAAATTCCGTCATCCCAATCTTTCTCTGTGTCAAAACAGTAGGTCCGCATCATATTTTTTAAGCTTTGATGAAATCGCTCTAAGGCTCCTTGACTTTCAGGGTGATATGCAGATGATCTGTACTGTGTAATGCCTAATTCATACATAACGTGTTGGAAAATGCCTGACATAAAGTTTGAACTTTGGTCTGATTGAATAGATTTGGGTAGGCCAAACAAAGTGAAAAATTTAGTTAAAGCCCTAACTATAGTTTTAGTCTTTATATTTCTTAAAGGAATAGCTTCAGGGAACCTTGTGGATGCACACATAATAGTTAAAATGTACTGATTACCAGATTTAGTTTTTGGTAAAGGACCTACACAATCTATTAATATTCTACTAAAAGGCTCCTCAAAGGCAGGTATTGGTTGAAGAGGTGCTTATGGAATAACTTGGTTTGGTTTCCCTACTAATTGACATGTATGACAGGACTTGCAGTAATTGGAGACATCTTTTCTAAGATAAGGCCAATAGAAATAATTTAAAATTTTGTTGTAAGTCTTATTGATACCTAAGTGTCCTGACAAGGGAATATCATGGGCCATGCTTAATATCTCAGTTCTATACACCTTTGGTACTACAATTTGATACTTTATTGCCCATTCTGCATCAGCAGAAACATCAGAAGGTCTCCATTTACGCATAAGAATACCATTTTTGGTGAAATAAGTAACAGGTTCTTGCAAACACTCACTTTCATCAACAGCCCCATTGAAAAGACATGAAATTTCAGGGTCCTTATGTTGCTTTTGGAATCAAAGATCACAATTATGTAGCACCGTACTAAGGTTTGGAAACAGTTATTTAAGCAACACAACGTATACACTATAATCATTTGTCACATACTTACTCAAGATATGTGTCTTTTTGCATGTGTCTTAAGAAAGAATTAAGCCAGTCATATCTTCAGGGGTGTATAAGAAATCCATATTACACGGCCGTGTAATATGAAATCCGTATAACATGGGGTAAAATATGGATTTTTCAAAATGGCGACTGACGGGTTAACCAATTCATGGAATTAACAAAGATTCACTAATTTCAGAATAATTTACTGGCTGAAGTTATAAATCAATTTATTTATTTACTGAGAACAAGCAAGTCCAAGAAACATTTTTTTTCGGATTTTGAGCCTACATCAGTCACAAGTTTCTCACTATTATGTAGTCGTTCCAGTTAATGACCCGCGTTGTTATGAAAATACTTTTGTCGTTTTGTGAAGAAAATACCAGTGTTAGCAAAGTTTAAGCAAGAAGTACACCTTAATTCAATGTTCAACTATCCGCGGTCCCTTTCCACAAATATAAGCATTGAGAATACATGTAAGTGTAGCAGTGTTCATCAGCTATGACAACACCATAATCTCATTTGCTAGTTCTTGTGTTAAAATATTGCAAAGCAATTTATTTAGACCTACAACTTTCAGCACAAATAATCTTTATAATATTTAATGGTGGGAAATACATTCCCATTAACTGTATTTTCTGTTGGAAAATATCCTGTCTGTTCAATGAAACTCCTAACAATAGGGAACTATCTGTTGAAATGAAAAAAAAATAGCCTTTTTCCCCGGCTATGCGCATAACAGGGGCCAACCTTAATTGGTTGGAGCAAAATCGTTTCTGCATAAATTTTGGTTATTAAGAGCATTTAAGCGATTGATTAAAAAAATGATCCCTTTCGGCAATAGTTTGTATAATTCAATCCTTTCCATTCAATACTTATTTGAAATATAAAGATTTCCAAAGTTATGGAAGAAGAAATGTTTCGTAAATATCGCGGAAGTTCAAAATGTAGATAGGTCGTTGATGTTTTTATTCAATAGTTTTCGAAATAGCTTTTGAAATCTTATATATTTTGAACAAGTATTGACTGAAAAGGATGGGTTTATCTATTAATTGCTGAAAGGTAACATTTTTATCAATTTAAACATTCCACAGTAAGTAACTTTAACTGATACACACAAAAAATTAGGACTTCTCCAACCAATTAGGTTGGACCCTCTGCATGGGTTTCATTTTAGTAAATAGCGAGTGGTCTACATTGAATTTGTAGTTAAACATACTCGATACAAAATGCCGAAGTTATTGTAAACTTAGATATGATGTCCAAAATGAAGCCAACATGCTCTCTTTGAAACAAATATTCCGTTGAAAACCACAATGACTGAATGACAACATTTTACAGATGAATAAGTTTGTTTTTCATGATTTCAGATTATATGAAATAAAGAAGAGTAAAAATGGTCAATTGTTGAAGTATATGATAAATAGCTTATGATATGGCATTTTTCATATCATATCTCATATCATCCCGAGACACCCATATTAGCCCGAGGACCGAAGGCCAGAGGGCTAATATGGATGTGTCGGGATTATATGGGATATGATATGAAAAATGCCAAATAATAATCTCTATGTATAAGACATGCTTATGAAAATATATCAAATTAAATCCTGGTACTTGTATAAATAATATTTTCTGTTATTGTGATATTTGCAACACTCGAGTACTAAATAGGTTTTTTTAACCATAACAATGTAACGATACATTGAATTGACCGGTGGATATACTCGTGTTCTATAGTCGTCCATAGAACTAAACAAATATTGTTTACTTTTGGTACGAAAATGCTTCCATACTGAAAGGACAATATCGTCACTCCTCGCAGCGAAAAACAGGCGAAATCAACTGATGGCAAATATGCTTTACAAAGATATTAGAATTTTGCAATAAAATCGAAAATAGGGACATTTTATTACAAAAACAGACTTATGTTTGGGTTGATACACTGAGAAGTTGTTTATACAACAATGCATGTTTACAATTGCAGGAAACCAATAATAACTATAGATGCAATTACTTACATATTTATAAAAATGCATAAGCTATACAAAGATCAATCAAAATTTGCTTCAATATCTTTGTATGAATATGCTTTTATAAATGTCGTTTGATTATAACAGTAAATGGGTCACATACTCAAACAATTTCCACATCGATGATTTTAGGTATAGAATATATCATATTGTAAATAAATAATTAAATGTGAACTTAATCTGATTTTCTACTAACTTTAACTGTTTTCTCACAAAATACCTTTAAACATCGGAGCAGAAAAATTCTGCTACATATTTTGTGTCATCAAATAATAGTTCAGATTATATTCCTACGTTAAATATGAAATTAATGATCAGTTAAATTAAGAAAAAATACCCTTTTCATTTCCATACCAAAAAATAATGAATTAATTCAAATATTTTCGGTTGAAAGTTCTACAAAAATATTACCTTGAAAAATTTTTAATCTCTTCAGACAAAAATCTGGGATTCTGAAGAGAAATTAAGTGTCAGTATGTCTCAAAAGATATATGTTATATGAATATGTTACGCATCTCTAATAAGCTCTACTCCCAACACTTTATTTCACAAAGGGGATGGCATCTAATGAATTTCCATCTTCTACAAAGACGGATGTGATATATTTACAAAGGTTTACAGAAGAACATTGCTTCAGAATAACATAAAAATTAAACAACACAACTATTATCAAAATGTAATAGTTTAAACAGGATTGTCGTGTTTAAGTATTTTTAATTTTAGAATTTCTGATTTCTTCGAGTTTGCCCAGTATTCGTTGTTAATGTGTTCCTTCAAATATTACAAATATTTCAAAATTATATATAGGTGTATACTTTAATGTAAATATTTTTATAGCACATGATTGAGAAAGGTATTAATTATAAAAAAAGAAGTTGACTGCTATTTTTTTTAACATTTCATTACAACTTATTTCTTAACTTAAATGATGGAAAACGAGCAGTAAGATACCCTAGTTTATGGTCTTCTTGATAAATCATAAGGGGTGCTCCAAACAAACAACGAATCTCCGGTATATAACTTCGGAGCATATTTTACTTGACATTATAAACGTCTGTGGAAACAGTGTTACATACAGTATAACATCATAAAAATATTTAATTAGAATCATGAACCACAAAATGTGATCATTTGTTGTATAAGAGAGTTTGCTGAAGAACTGAAACAAAGCTGTAATAGAACTTATTTCAGTTTTCCAATAGTCAACTTCCCCTTTCTTAGTAGCAACATTCCAAAAGCACCAGCATACGGAGTTTACATCTCCCAACTCATTCGCTACACAAGGGCATGTGGTCGATACAGTGACTACCTTGATAGAGCTCGGTTGCTTACAAATAGGCTACTTAAGCAAGGGTATGTTGCCCATAACTTGAGGTCATCACTACAGAAGTTTTCCGGTCGACATCACGATCTTGTGGACAGCTATAGATATCTGTTTCCCAGATGACAACAGATCTTTCTCTTTGCCAGTAAAGTTTGTTTTTCCTCTACAGGATTTGACTTTACTACCGGAGTTGACATGTTTAACACGGCGGGTGTCTTATAAGAAGCAGGAGATGCTTACTCTACCGGTACAACTGATCTCACCCATGGTTTTTATTGGGTCCGTGTTCTTCATTTTTGTATATTTGCATGTCTTCATTTTCTTTTCTGTGCCGTGCTCATGTTATGTCTTCGTTTCTTTGTTTTTCCGACGTTGCCATTGTCCTTGGATTGTTCTTTTTAGACTGACGGTTCGGTTCTCACTTACATTATTTGTACATGTTTGCAGTGTGATTATTTTAAGTAGTATGTCTTGGAACATTTTGCTGTTGAGAAATCAAGTCTTGATTCATATTTAAGTCTTTCAATATATCTAATTATATTTTCTTATTGTTTATATAGCTGATCGAATTACATTATTCTTATTT
>MJUU01008738.1:88585-99978 GCA_002080025.1 Modiolus philippinarum | reverse complement strand
GGTTTTTAATATAAATCCCTAGCTAGAAGTTTTTACATAACATCATGGAAAAGTTTTCAAGAAGAGAAGTAATCTATTAAATGACTAAGTATTTTCACTGAAATAGTAACCTGAAAACTAAATGTAAATATAACGATACAAAGGATCACAATATAGGTCAACTAATTAACTGTACTTTTTGTTGTGCAGCAATAGCGACTGCATGCTGAACGCATGGATCATGTGGATACGGGTCCAGCATACATGTATGTATATGAAAGGCAGAAGTGCTAGACACTTCTACATTGTTTATGCTACGGGTAGATATTTACTACTATGTTATATATACTAGTACATGTGCCAACAGTGTACTTTTATATGATATGTGGGTAGTGAGTGAAAGGTAGATACAAAAACAAATCTTTATGATATATCCACTACTACCATTTCCATACAGTTATCAGGTTTTGATACTTGATTTGTTAATTAAACGGGATTCAATAGTTCATAATATACCGGTACGCTACAAAGACTTTGTTTAGAAGGTATTCAGAATAAACCTATTTAGCGGGCAAAAGTTGATGACTGAGAAAGTTTTTAATTTATAGACTGGGGTGTTTTCTGCTGGAGAATGGAAGCAAAACATAAAATACAACTCATCTTCCATCCTCTGTAATGACGACGCAGTAGCCGTGATAGTGTGGATGTTAGTTTTGTGTGATTTGGTTAATGATGGTAGATAATAATATTCTTTTTTCAAATACCCGGCCAAATTACATGATTCTCATTTTACTTAAAAATTACTTCATATATTAAATATTGGTGTCTGACAATGTTATGACCAACTTTTGTAGATATGTTGATGCCCTTTAGTGAACGAACGCGTATTTTATTTTTCATGCCGTTGAAGACGAACACTCTCAGAATAATTATAAATAATGTTATTTCATTTGCGATACAGATTTAGGCCAAACGGAAAAATGAAACAACAATATGCATTCACTCATTAGATGTTTAGTTAGTCTTCAAAGTACACAGACTGGAGAGCCTTCTGCTGTAGAAATGAAGCAAAACTTTGAGTACAAATTATTTCTACATGTTTGTAATGTTAATGTTATAACGATTGTGGTATAGTAGGTAAAAAATATAGTGGTTAGTCTTGGAACATTTTGTTTTTGTTAGATGTAAGTTCAAATGTATGTTTATTATTATATTTTTCATGTATTTTATTAAATTACATGATTTTTATTTTACTAAAAACTGTCACTAATATTAATCTACATAATAGCTTAAATACGCAGTTGTCTGAATTAATCAGCAAACGAATACAGAAAGTGGAAATTCTAAAACATAAAATCAAAATAATATGTCACTTCGCGTTGAAGAACTATGAGATCAATACTCCAATTTTTGAAATAATAATGGTCATCACAATAACATCATTTAAAGATATGACCTGTCAGTATCCCAATTGAAAGCGGACATTTTCAGCTAGATTCACGTCTTCCCGGATTTGACAAACGACTTTGACATTTCCTGGATTGTTTCACTCACAGTGTGACGGGTGCTGTTAACAGAGCAGGACATGGACATGCTTACCCTTCTAGAGCACCTGGTGTCACTCTCAATTACAATGGAGTTCACACCAAAGGTGCCTTTGTTTTGAATGTTGTGATTTCTATTTTTGTGCTTTGTATCTGTCTAACGTCATTGTTTTATGTCTAGAGTCATTGTTTTCTGTGTTCTTTGTTTGGCCACGTCTTTTGACTTTTGTAAATTTCACTCCATTGTTCTTTTGATATTCTACAGCCGTTATTTTTTTATGTCAATTCATGATGGCTGTAAAAAGTCTGTAGTGATTATATTGCAACTGTAATAATTGAGCATAACCTAGGCTTATCGAGACAAAAATAGGAAATGGAGACAATATATTGCTTTCAAATACATAAATAAGCAAACGTTTGTGTTATACTTCCGTTTAATGGGAGGAATAATCTCTTCAGCTTACCTTGCTATAGCTACGGTGAGCTGTTGCAATCACTTTAAGTCCGTTGCCCACCGTTCTGTCTTGCGCAAATTTAAATTTTCATTCAAAGATATTTTTCTCTGAAACTACTGGGACATTTGAAACACAATTTTGTCAGAATCGTCAACGGATGGCCCATTGAAGAATCTAGTTTTTCAGGTTCATTTTATGCCCATAGTTTAACACTGTTACTATGGAAAATCACATTCACATATCTTTCTTTTAAAGTCCCCACTATTTAGAACAAATAAAAGTGACAACAAAAGTCCGAATCGATCAGAGGAAGAGACCAGTAGGGAAAATCCGTATAACATTCGACTGAATAAGGGAAACGCAATCCAACACAGAATATTTTTAGCAAATCGTAATATTCCCGACTTGGAACGGGCATTTTATATATAAAATGGTGGGTTAAAACAGGTTTAATGATGTATTAACCTCCCGCTAATATGACGACTAACTATAGCTTCTCTGTGCCCAGGTTGTGTTAAATGTGAAAGCCATTATATTCTCTGGGGGCGCTACACTATTGCAATACGCCAATGTTTGACAGACCTCGAAAATAGTACTATCAAAAATAGTGCTTCTTTATTTGTAGTGAGTCATGTCTACTAGCTTCCTCGGGTGGATATCTCCAAAAGCTGTTTTTTTAAATACATGCTATACCCATTTTCAACAATCACGAACCTTAGTTGAACATTCGGCCCTCAGGTAAAATTTTCAAAGCTCTTGCTTTGTACCCTTCATAAAGTTATTTTTTTTCAGGTTTAGTCAATGATGGAAAATGGGTGCCAACGGGGAACATTGGATCCTTCGGAGAATATTCAAATATGTTCTATTTTTTACTATTTTTTGGGTCATACTCTTTTCAAGATGGCCACAATGTGGGATTATATTTTAAAATTGGATCCGAAGAGAAAATTTCAAACATCTCTTTAAAACTATTCTGTCGATGGGAACAAAATTTAGCGCAAACAGCCCATATAAGTGTGTGTCCGGTTTTGACGCACCTTATCGAAGATGACCAGTGGTTAACATAGTTTAACGTAGGGATCCTACGCTAAATACATGAAATCTTCTGAAATCACTGAGCCAATCGGATTTACCTGTTCGTACCTCATCAATGTGACGAACATTCTTTTAAATAGGAAACCTATGTGACATCTATTCAAACTCTTGAGGAAACAACTTAGCTTAATTAGATTCATTCTTAGTCACACAAATCCTTGGGAGGTCTTCTGCAAAGTTTGTGAATTTTATGTTCCTTTCTCAGTCAAGATGGCAACCAGTTAGAACATACTCAACATAGGACACTGATTTAAATTAAAATTCATTCTTAAAAGCAGCAATGGTCAAACTATGAAGCAACACATTTCTAAAACAGTTTTGTTGATATTGTTCATAATTATATGTCTTCCAAAGTGGACACCCTTTGGCTCATTTATTTGCTGTATGATTAACGTCTTTCTCAAATGAAATGTACATAGAATGTTAAATACGGATTAAAATGTAAACCCATAAAAAAGAGGGCGACATCAGTTGTTCCGGACGGTTAGCCTTGCCCTTGTTTCTATACAGCATCAGGCACATTGTCTTTGGGTCAATCCAGGAGTCAATACCACTGATATCTCATATCTATCCCTGACGTCGCCCTTACGGCCATAACATTTTTTAATTGACGAAAGTAACAACGTTTGAACATATCCATGACTCAGCTGTTTCTGTGACAACGTCCCTGTTTAAAAATAAGCTCTTCCGTAACCACTAAGTGTGAAATATACAGTTCATTTATCCAGTCCCTTTCTCTCTTCTCCCGTTGTTTCCTTACCTTTTTCGTCCGACAAACACAAACACACAAGTGAGGTAAAACGTGAATACATATGCCTTTTTCCAGAAAGAAAATTGGGATTAAACATCTATTTAGGAATTTCATGTGCACAGTAAAGTCCAAATTCAATTTCGTTTTTAGTGCATTATACACAGTATATTCCAAGATTAATTTGATGTTAAATCCATATAGCAGTAGATTTACTTGAAATTAAATCGAGTGTAAATGTTTGACTTACTGTATCCAATAGTATGGCAATAAACTGGCATCAAATTTAAAATGAAATTTAGGATTAGACTTTCATTTATTTTTTAAATCCGGAAAAGTACAATTACTTTACGAAAAATAAAATTTTTAAATGAAATTGATTATCTGTGCAGTATAGAAAATTTTTAAAGTAAAATTATTGTGCGTTTAAACTACATTGATGCTTTGAGAGGGCAAAATACAATATGAGCCAACCAACCCATACAATGCGAGAGCAAAGAATAATTATCTATATGCATTGCTTGAAAGGAAGTCTGTACTAAACAAAGTTCATTAACACTCTAGAAAACAAGCGAAAGCTACCTGTTTTGGCAAACAATTTTATTTTTTGAAAGATATCAGTCTATTGTAAAATAAACCCCGTTATGAAATTTAATATTTTCTTTCACTTCATATTGTTAAAAAAAGCAATAACAATTCAAGTGCTTGAATTTCTAAAACCATTGTCTTTGGAAAGGAAAGAATGAGACAAAAAGTAATTAAAACATAATTCAATGAGTTCTATTTTTGACATCATCCACCAAAAATAAATCGAATCGCTAAAGTAACATAACAGTAGATACCAAGCAAAATACTAACAGAAGAAAAGAGAAGCTTAATAGAAAAAAAAATCAAGGTAATGTCAAGGACAAGAAAGCAAAGATATAAGGGTTTTTTTTTTTTCGATAAAATAATTCAAATTTAAGGCATGAAAAACACCAGGTTCTGATATAATGGTTGCAAACTTGTTCATATTTAAAAATATAGTTGTCTACCATGATGATGTAATTTGTGGATGAAGCGATATGGAGTAAATGCACATGATAAAAAGTTTTACAAATACATGGTTACGACAAGCAATGCAAAAACGCTTCTATTGTTGTTCCTTATCTTGAAATCACCACGAGGCCATCGACAATGAGTTTTGCTTATACCTCATATTTAATTGAAGATTGCACCTAACCAGTTTGAGCGGACTGAGTCGAACAACGCTGCATCCATGTCGTTTCTGGTCATCAATGCGGGATTCTCAATAAACATAAAATAACTGGAAAAACGCTCTTATAATCACTATCATCCGTTGCCATTAGCACAATGAACCAAAAAAAATCACTGTCCTTACCAGTGACAGTCATTTTTTGACTGTCAGCGACTGCCAAAAACTGAAAAAGACTGTAAAATTTACTGTATTTGTTTGTTAGAGACGTTCATTGACACTGACAGTCGTTGACAGAATTTTACTTTGTCTGCCCATGACTGTGTCTGACTGCTGGTGATACTGACAGACGATATCAGACTTTATGAAAAATCACCTGGGCTGTCAGTGTCTGTGGCTATCACTCACAGTCAAGAACAAACACTTTAAACTGTTATCTGTCTGACAGTGACTGTCAACATCACATACAGACATTAACAAGCATTTCAAACTATTACCTAGACTGTCAATGACTGTCATTGTCAGCTGCAGTCATGGACAAATGTTCTCAACATTTACCTTGTCTGTCATTGACTGTGGGCATCATTCACAGACATGGACAGATATTCTTAACATCTTACATTTTCCCTTCTACATGTTTTTTCTGCAATATTTAAAACTTATAAACTCAAATTTCAATCATGTTATCTTTTTCATAGTTTAATTTAAAACATTTATTTTTATATTCTTTCCTCTTTGATTTCCTGATACATTAAGCAAGGACTCATAATCTCAATATACGTCCTTGTTGAAGGTTGCAGATTCTTCGCTCCGCACAATTTCCTCAAGACAGTTTTTATTATTGGTGTTCTTTAACTAAAACTTTAAACCCTCTAAAATCAACGTTTCTACAAAAAAAAAATTCCTCAAAACTGAAGAAAGTACATCTATTACCCTTATTTTCCGTGAAACAAATGAAGAAAATGAGAAAAAAAAAACTGCATGTTTCTTGTTATCTTAAGTAAAATAATTCAAGGACAAAGGTAATATAAACCTCTTTTAATGAAAAATTCTTCAATATTGAGGGACAGGAGGTCTTAGTGACGACAGGATCAGCCATTTTATAGACCGGGGATTCTTGGTCGGGAAATTGCATCAGTGTCATTTTCTGAAACTCAGGATTGAAAATTGCTTTTTACGGAATTCCGAGATCGGAACAACCTTTTATCTACCTTCAGTATCTGTATACACTATGTTTATGAATTTCCAATATTTTGATTTGATCTACACTGAAGAGAAATTATTTGTTGAAATGGTCATATGTAAAACTAAATTTGCAGTAATTTGTTATTTATTACAATCTCTGTATTTTTACAACAATTTATTGAGGGTGGAGGGACATCTTATACGGGACACCGGGATCAGGTATTTATTCAGCGGGAATTCGTTTCAACCTCTTCAACCACAAAAGGCATCTTTGAAACTTGAATTTGAAACTCAAACGATTAATTTTTTGGATATGTCAGTTTTAAACTGATATGGTAGCATCTCGCACTATCAACGAAAAATGTACTGTCCCAGGGACAATATACGCCAATATACCTGACTGTCCATAACAGGACTGTATAGTTTTTTTTTGTACTGCGTATTTCCTTGCATATAATTTTGAGGAAGAAATATTAAACAGAAAACTTAGATATATTGTTTCCTGTATCTTTTATATTTCATGAAAGATAAATAATAAATAAATTATTTAATTAAATCAAATTAGACACTGACATAATTGAGGACAAGAGCAAAATATTTGTATAATTGTTTGCAAGATTTTTATAGGATTTCACAAGAATTATGTTTAATATTTACCGCAAAAAATGCATTGTAATTAGAGGAAAATAAAATTCAAAAGGTTATTATATATCCGAAAACAAAATGTGCCTTTATTAATCAGCTCTGTGTATGTCCATTGTATATATATATATTTACAGTTTTAACCCACTGTGAGCCTCTGTTATGTCACCAATGCAATATACATGTATCAATCACATGTCTCACGCTTACCGGATCAGTGAGAATATATGCAGTTACGATATAATGATATAACATCACGCGTTATCAAGTTCCGGGTAACATTTAGTTTTCTAATCTTCCAACAACAATTTTAGCTTTAGTTCCGAAAATATCACATTTTTTGAAAATATGCAATAAATTGCATCTTCAATAGCAGAACTGCAGATTAAGCAAAGGCTGCCGGCCACACAAATTACATCTACACTGAGTATATGCCTATAGTCTGACTCGTATATTTCACAGAAAATGAGTTGACTAAATTCTACAAAAAAATTAAATTACGTCGCATTCAACAAAATTTTATTTGCTCCCATCCAATTTCAAATATTTAAGATTGACAGTAGCATAACATCCCGTATTTAAATTGTATATATTACATTTTTTTTATAGAAATCACATCTCATTTTATTGAACGTTATATTATGTGTATTCACTAAGCTCTGAGCCTGGGAAAATTCCGGTCTCCACTCTGAGCTCTGAGCTCCACTTACTGGACTCTGGGCTCTCATAGTGCTGGAGAGCCCATGTTATTACCTTAATCTTTCCAATTACATGTCTTTTAAAATGGCATAAATGGACTCAAAAGCTATTTACAGCCACAATCGATTGCAAATTGTCAGAAAACATAAAAGTGTGGTATTTTTTCTTATTTGTAGGAAGTGTAAGTACCAAAGAATACTTCACACGATTTTTAACAAGATTTGAAAAAAAAAGTTCAAAATAGGAACAAAATTCACAACTAAATTACAATACTTCTTTGAAATAGAATGCACAATAGATAAAAGATGCGTCAATCCCAATAAAGAATATAACGTCAATTTTTTTTTATATATATCAGAGGCAATTTAAAGTTATTCGGGGGTGATTCAAATATTTAGAAAAGAGGTCAATATATAAATGCCGAAATTTTGTTATATTTGCTTGTCTCGGCACTGGCAATGTTTACTCGATATCAATCTTCCCGAAACAAAAGATTTAAAAATACATATTAATGACAGGAATACAAGAACATAATTTGAAGTGACATTTGGTAAAATAAATAATTTGTTTGAGATTTTCATGAAAATAAATATTTTTTTCTAGGCAAAATCACCTTAACCCCCGAAATCAAATGGTCGTCCCCTTACAGGTTAACTGCGAAGTCACAAAAGAAAAACGAACTAAAGAGAGATGGTGAAATTTTGACAAGTTTCTATTTGAGGCACATACTTTTGTGTTTCTTGTGTAGCTGTGTCATTTGTTCCGTTTTTTTTTTCATTCATTTATTTTACGGTCTTCTCGAATTGTTCGTTTAACTCATGTATAACAGAAAAGATCAATAAATCAAATGCTGGCATGCCGTCAGTCGTGTTTGTTGCATTTTTAATATAACGGATTATAACATGCGGACAAAGGTAGGTCTTTGTTCATTTTTTACAAGGCCTTGAAAATTTATCACAACTTAACAGCAATATAACAGATATCTTTATTCTGTATCGGTGTGTTTACACTTTTCATAAATATTCTGGAGGGTATTTTTGTAACTTTTTTTTACAGAAACTCATAAATTTAGCAGATGTAGAGCGGAATTCATAAATCGAAAATTGTAACTTTTACAAACATTCTATCAATTTTGCAATACGGAACTTTTGAGATAGGGACTCTTTGTAGTTGAAGGCAATGGCGGATTCAGCCTTTGAAAAGGGAGATTCAAATTGGGTTCATAAAAAGGGGAACTGAAGTCGATTTTGTTAGTTTTAATCGTATTTTCCCTAAATTCTACACGAAATTTTTAATTTAAGATAAAGGAGGTACCGCATCTCCCCAAACTAGATCCGCCAATGCAAAGGCATTAAATTATATATAATAGTGCCTCAATACCCGTAATTAGGGTAATAACTGTATGTTTGACCCATTAAATAAATAAATGCCGATATATCTCCTTAACAACTTGTAAAAATAAATACAGTACACCATACTAGTAATATTTGCGAAATGACATGTTTTAAGTATTTTAAACAAAAGAAATCATTTCATCCGAACAGCATTGCAAAATTATTCATAATTTGCTCATCATTAAGAATGAACAAATAAAGGGATGTGAAGTAGATCAGGAGAAAATATATCCAGGGGGTGGCTTAACTTCATATACCGGTATTTTAGTAAAATTTAACAGGTGTGTCTCTTAAGCCAATGGATATGAACACGCATATAGATAGAATAATGTCTATAAATTTGGGTATGAAATAAAGAAAAAGGGTGAAAAATGGGCAATAATTTAATAGGGACCATAATCCATGTGTAGTATCTTCTTTAATTAAGTGTAATATTTCATGCAAATAATGCCTTGTTTCTTTGATGTTTTGATATGACATGTTGAAATGAATGGTACATATATAAAATACAGGTCTCCAATTAACATTTGTTATATAAATCTGGTGTATGTTTGAAGTACATCAGTATATGAATTTGGGGTATGTTTCTGAAGTCATTTTGGTACACCCCTACCAGAAAGAAAACCAAGCCCCCCCCCCCCCCCCCGAAAAATATATATGGGGTAATGGGACAAATTCCTACGACTAAATGCCAAGATTCAGTAGCTGGAACAATGCTTATACAATCCCCGTCGAGAGCTAAATGATTTTTTTTTGTCCTAACAGGATCTTCTCGGTGACAAAAAGTTGACTCGACAGTCCCGTACATCATTTGAGATATTTCAGTGTGTTCGCTGGTAATATCCGGTCATTTGGTAGAAAACGTGTATATTGAATATAGATCAATATAGGCACTTTCTAAGCTCTTGAAAGCGGCAAATTCCGACTACTTTAGGACTACTTTACACGATTTTCAAAAAGATTTGAAAAAAAAGTTCAAAATAGGAACAAAATTCACGACTAAATTACTATACTCCTTTGAAATAGAATGCTCAATAGATAAAAGATGCGTCAATCCCAATAAAGAATATAACGTCAATTTTTTTTAATATATCGGAGGCAATTTAAAGTTATTCGGGGGTAATTCAAATATTTAGAAAAAAAGGTCAATATTTAAATGCCGAAATTTTGTTATATTTGCTTGCCTCGGCACTGGCAATGTTTACTCGATATCAATCTTCCCGAAACAAAAGATTTAAAAGTACATATTAATGACAGGAATACAAGACCTTAATTTGAAGTGACATTTGGTAAAATAAATAATTTGTTTGAGATTTTCATGAAAATAAATATTTTTTTCTAGGCAAAATCACCTTAACCCCCGAAAATCAAATGGTCGTTCCCTTACAGGTTAACTGCGAAGTCACAAAAGAAAAAAAGAACTAAAGAGTGATGGTGAAATTTTGACAAGTTTCTATTCGAGGCACATACTTTTGTGTTTATTGTGAAGCTGTGCCATTTGTTGCGTTTTTTTTCTATTCATTTATTTTACGGTCTTCTCGACTTGTTCGTTTAATATTTTCACTCATGTATAACAGAAAAGATCAATAAATCAAATGCTGGCATGCTGTCAGTCTTGTTTGTGGCTTTTTTAATATAACGGATTATTACATGCGGACAAAGGTAGGTCTTTGTTCATTTTTTACAAGGCCTTGAAAATTTATCACAGGTTAACAGCAATATAACAGATATTTTTATTCTGTATCGGTGTGTTTACACTTTTCATAAATATTCTGGAGGGAATTTTTGTAACTTTTTTTTAACAGAAACTCATAAATTTAGCAGATGTTGAGCGGCATTCTCAAATCGAAAATTGTAACTTTTACAAACATTCTATCAATTTTGCAATACGGAACTTTTGAGATAGGGACTCTTTGTAGTTGAAGGCAATGACAGATTCAGCCTTCGAAAAGGGAGATTCGAATGGGGTTTATAAAAAGGGGAACTGAAGTCGAATTTGTTAGTTTTAATCGTATTTTCCCTAAATTCTACACGAAATTTTTAATTTAAGATAAAGGAGGTACCACATCTCCCCAAACTAGATCCGCCAATGCAAAGGCATTAAATTATATATAATAGTGCCTCAATACCCGTAATTAGGGTAAAAACTGTATGTTTGACCCATTAAATAAATAAATTCCGATATATCTCCTTAACACTTGTAAAAATTAATACCCTTACAGTATACCATACTAGTAACATTTGCGAAATGGCATTTTTTAAGTATTTTAAACAAAAGAAATCCTTTCATTCGAACAGCATTGCAAAATTATTCATCATTTGCTCATCATTAAGAATGAACAAATAAGGGATGTGAAGTAGATCAGGGGTAAATATATCCAGGGGGTGGCTTAACTTCATATACCGGTATTTTAGTAAAATTTAACAGGTGTGTCTCTTAAGCCAATTGGATATAAA
>MJUU01008738.1:76884-88239 GCA_002080025.1 Modiolus philippinarum | reverse complement strand
CCCCGAAAAATATATATGGGGTAATGGGACAAATTCCTACGACTACATGCCAATATTCAGTAGCTTTTGAACAATGCTTATACAATCCCCATCGAGAGCTAAATGATTTTTTTTTGTACTTACAGGATCTTCTCGGTGACAAAAAGTTGACTCGACAGTCCCGTATATCATTTGAGATATTTCAGTGTGTTCGCTGGTAATATCCGGTCATTTTGAAACATCTTTGATTTTATGGTCTTCCAAGCGTTTAGATTTTATCTGCACTGAAGAGACATAAGTTGTCGAAATGCGCATATGCAGAAAATACATTCACAGTAATTTCGGTATTTAGTTATTTGGTAGAAAACGTATATTGAATATAGATCACTATAGGCACTGTCCAAGCTCTTGAAAGTGGCAAATTCCGGACGGTTTCTGTTTTTACCGTTACCTATTCGATATTCTATTGTCTCACAAGAACTGTAATATTTTTTTTTTTAATTTTAAGAAAATACATAAATCAGTCTATTTTTTTTTTCCAAATAATCCAAGTGAAGTATTTCTCTAAATTACGAAATCCTCCTCGAATGTTTCACAAACTGTCAGACATGCAAAGTATTTAAATGAGAGATTGTGTGATACGGACTCAAAAAAAGTTTCAAATTGTTATTTGAATTACAGGTCTTACTGAGTGACTGACCCACATGCACTACATGCTTGTATATTACACGTAATATGCAGGTCACACTTCTACTTCATTTGTACAATAATCTTTTTCTTTCATCAATTGTGTTCTGGGGGGGTATTACATTTTATCAATATTTACCTAAATTCTGCACGTAATTAATAATATTTAAAAAGGGGGTCTTAACCCCAGACACCTACCCTGGTCGTTCAGAATACTGACAACTGTTGTCTATTTCATACAAAGCAATGTTTTGATAAAATTTATTTTTCAATTAATATGCATTTTAAGAAGCAGATTGGTTGGTCCTATATTTTGCCTAACACTATTGAAATAATTTTTATTATTCCATTCGGAACGCGGGCGGAAAGACATTGGTGCTGATTTTCATAATTTCATACTTTATTTGCAAAGTGCACTTTCGGATTATAAGTGTACATTGGAAGACAGGTGCTTTCTCTCTATGCTTAGAACCTTTTCAGGGACCGGGTATTAGCTGAAATATTGTTACAGTTTATCCACCAGCAGCTCTAAATTAACGTCCTTGTTTTGAGGAAATATTTTGTTTATCAACACTGCTGATTAAGCTTATCCCGTGTAAGGAAAAGCAAATTCAACACCAATAAGAGTATAGCTTTTGCCTGAGCTGTATTTAGTATAAGACGAGTGTTTGATAGAGTACATGCTTGTTTTTAAAATCTAAATGTTTATAATGTTATAAACGTTTATTCAAAAAGATCCTGTAATTCAGAAATATTATTATTTTTTGTGATCCAGTAAATAAAAAATACTGTAACTTCCTGTGATGCAGTGATCGAGTAAATCTCAATAATTCCGTAAATTAAAAATCAACAGAACGTTACTTTCTGTTATTCAGTATCTGCTTGGGGAATAACACTGACTCTGGGCTCCAATTTTCTTAATTTTGAACATTGGACTACGAGCTCCAACACATGGACTCCGGGTTCCGGACTCCGGGCTCCAACATAAGGGCTTCTCTCATAGGGCTCCGAACTCCACTCACTGGGCTCCAGGCTTAGCATGGACACCGAGCCGACATAGAGCCTCGGAGTCCGTGTTTTTACCCCAATCAATGATTTAGTTAACAGTTAGCAAATTGACTTATTTTTCTGTCAAATACCGTCATCAGATCATTTTTGCATGCATTAGTTCTATTATTTCAACAGGATATATATTAATATTCTAAATGTCAAAGAATACAAAATACTTCTTCAATTAAAAACATAATATTTCGACATTTTATCTTTGTGATTTTTCTCGGTCCTTGAAATGTAGTGTATTTTTTTGCAAGTTTTTTGGGGTCAATTTTTAATCCCGTATTCAGATGAAATTGTTGGTCGCCAAACACGATTTAAAAAAATGCTAAAATGAATATTTTTTGTTTGTTTCAATAAGCAATTATGATCTATGCGCCTGTCGCACTTACATGTAAATTAGATGCATGAAAGAAACATTCATACAGTAACGATCATGGATGACTGGAGGTCCAGACAGGTAACTTTGAAAGGTGTACACAATTTTTCAGAATAGACAATTTCTTTGATCTAAATAAATTAAATTATTATTCCACTATATGATTATAACTTAGCTATTAACGGATTTTCATTGGCCAAGACTGTCATACGTGACTGTGAACAAAACATCGTGTCTCCTGCTGAATGTCGAGTCCAAATATCATATTCCCCTCATTCGAAATTCTCTAGATTTTACAAGAGACATCATATAAATATTAGTGAGTTAATTTAAGCAATAGAAAAGAGGTGTTCCAAGTTAAGGAACAGCTCACTGTCGCCTAGCCAAGAGTATTGGCTGAATAATCAGGACTCAAAAGTACATTTTCAGTATTACGATTAGTTCATTTGTGTTGTGTCAATTTAAAAAATCAATAAAAAAAATTATTTCAGCAACGACAACTGTAGTGTACTTTTAGTTCTCGAGTCCTTTTACTTCATTAAATTTTCGCCGATGGGTGCAGCGGCCTTCGAATACAGGGGGGATTCAGGCGGAGTCTGAGAGAAAAATGATTCCAGACGAGTTTTTGCCAATTTTCGTTAATTTTTTGAATGAATTCATCAAGATCATGAAAAAAAAATTCAGAAAAATTGGAGGGGAGGCAGAACTGCCGCCAATGATTTGTACATATTAAACTTAATGGTAGCATAAAATATTTATTTCCCATGCATGACGGAGTTATAATGATTTGTTTACCCTCGGGGAATCATATTTTCCTCAGGCGATGCCTTCGGGAAATATGATTCCCTCGGGTAAACAATTCTTCATATCTCCCACATGCATGGAATGAACTTTTTATGAACATCATCTTTCATAAACCTCATGTTTCTGCATATTGCACTTGAATTCATTTTGTTTCCAGTTTTTTCACCTTCCTCGAATATTTCCCTCAAATATTGTTTGACCTCCTCGCGAAAACGCACATGTTTGCTGTCCTTTTTCTACGACTTTTGCTGATGATTACTTTGAAAAAGTATAATCATAGGAAAGTTTGTAGCTTAGCAACTCTCTTTGTCAAATTCATGCAGGTGTTATACCATCGTAGTTTTACGTCATCAAATGTTGACATTTTGCATAGTTGGTGTTTGTTTTACCAACTAAGCAATGACCATACATGGTAGTAAAGGATCTGAAAGCCTCAGAAAATCCTGTCGGATAAGAGAGTGTACCGTCATCTGACACCCTTCTACATCTGTATGCTCTTTAAAATTAGCTTGAATTTCTAGTGATCTGGAAAGAAAAAATATAATTTCCTTAGACATTTTGAAAGGAAATTTAACATATGCAAGAAACGTGGCTGCCATTTGAAATTTGGAAGAGAAGATAATTCGGCATTTTGAATATTTTTTTTAATGAAAAAATGGGTCATACCTTGTCAGAGCATGTCCTTTTTATTTGCTCATTAAAACCCGAAGATGTGCCTGAAGTAAAATGATGCTGTTTAAAATCTTGAAGGGGAGATAATTCATCAACTTTATGTTATGCCCCACAACAAAAAAGTTTAGTGCATATTTTTTTACCCCTGTCTTTCTGGGTGTCTGCAGAGGATACATTATATGACTGGGCTGTTTTATGGTAAGAAGTCTTCATTTGGGAAATCATTTGTACATACAGTCATACATGTACCTTCGGTATGATTTTTATTTTGGTACAATTCCATAAAAATGTATACTTTGTTGAACTTAGTCTTTTTTTGTTATAGACATAGACGGTACACAGTCAAAAAACATGTATATTTGTGAGGGTGTTATATGTGTCTCACAAAAACAAATATATCACTGCTAAGAAAGCAAACAAAGGAAATTCGATAAATACTAGTATATAAATTATGTAGAAGTAAAATATCCAGGTGAATCCTGCAATTTGATTTGTTATTTAGGCTTCAAAGGGATACCGGTTCATATTCCCTGTCTCTGTCCTATATCCCTTGCCTGATGGCTCAGGGGATATAAACACAGACAGGAAATATGAGCCCGTATCCACTGTGAAGATTCCCTTAGTAGCATATAATATATACATATAATTGTTATACTCCTCACCATAAAAAAAATAAATTCTAGTGCTGGTAACCTAAATTTTGACTTGTGTTCCTGTCCGTTGTAATTTTTTTCCTTGAAAAGCCCTAAATGATTCTTAAATTCTCAGGTAAAAGAGGTCATGAACAATACAAATGCTTTTAATGTAAAGTAAATAATTACCCAATATGATAACTGATCTACACGACTTGTTTCCGATAATCACAAACCTTTCATTCCCTTTGCTTGACAAAGCTGGAACTGATCTCCCAGTTCGTCTTTTATATGCCTACAAAACAGTCAGTTTTCCATCATCTGTGAACTTTACATTTCAAATCTTTGATATTCCTTTCATCAAGTCTGTCACTTTTGATGTTAAATTTGAAGTACTGGTGATCTCTACGGGGCTGCTTGCCATCCAGTCAGTCCTCGACAACTATCAATGGCCGTCTTCATATCACCGCCGCACAAAACAGTCTTTCCCTCATCAACACTATTTCGAATTTTGGAGCGATTGTGTGCAGTTTTTACATCGCAGTATAATTTGCCACTCTGACTCTCGCTAAAATCATATCTTTTTACTGTAATTCCTGGAATAAAGAAGTTTCTAATTACTCTATAGTTATTTTATGCTGATATCATTGTATGCAATAGATAGATAACAAGCCTCAACCAGTAAGGAATTTCACCTTCAAAATACTAAAGGAGTAGAGCCACAAAGGACCAAAAATGGCCCATGATTTTGACCAAAATTTAATTGTCACATATTAAAGTTAATAGGTCACCTTTTCCATCCATATGTATCGAACGTTTCGTATGTGTTTCGTACTCGCATTTCGATGACGTCATAATGGGTTATGACGTTTGCCGTTTACGCAAGTATGGAGATTTTGAGAAAAATTGGTATATTTCCAACAAATTTTCTCAAATTTCAGTTTGGCCGCACCCGTCGACCAAAATATTTTTATCTTCAATGAATTGAAAATCAATAATAAAGGTAAATTCCAATGAGTATATTTTGGTCGAAGGCTGCGGCCACTTCGAAAATTTAACTTTTTGCAACTTCCATGAACGGCGGAACACACAAGAAAGTAAATTTTTGAACATTGTATTAGTCGTTTAACCGAAAACTCCAGATTAATAGCATCTAACAAGATGTGTATATTTCTTCAAAATACGAAGTGTCAAATGATTGAACGAAACCATGTCTAAAATGAGGTTTTTAAAGAAATCTCTCTGCGTTTTTATGTAAACTCCTGCTCTAAGGTAGGAGTGTAATGAAGTACACTTGTCTCCTGTTTTCATTTTTCCTGTTTACCAACTGAGTGCATTTTTCTAATATTGTATATGGTAATATGGAACCATTTTGTCACGCTTTTCTAGGCAATTATGTATCACAGCTACTTTATTTTTAGTGTAGCTATATTACACTACATGTATACACTTGTGTACATAGTATAATTTCGAGTGACTGTGTGTTTAACAAATTAAATTTGCTTATGCGATATGGGAACGAACCGAGCTTATGTACGCAGAAATTCCAAGACTGGATTAATAAAATATAGATTACATATTTAAAGGCAAATGGAATCTAACATTTACCAATACAAAATACAAGAAATGTATGTGGTCTATTACGGGCGAAAGAATGCACAACTTGCATAAGTTCCAGTTAGTATTAATTGTCAGTTACCGGCTCAGAGTAGAATTGGAATATACGGAATGTCTAGAAAAAAAATCTGTATCTTTCTAGGGGTTTGCACTAACGACTGCTGGATAGACTGAAACAACACAACTGTCTAAAAACCACAATGATGTAATGCCAAAAATTGTTAACTTCGAAGTAAATGAAATGCCGTATTAAATATGCCTTTTGCAGTTTTAATTTTCACACTTCAAAAAAAAAAAACCCACGTGATAATGTTTTTAATATAAGTGCATCATTTTCAACTTGTGCATTCTCGTCTTGATGTTTCTACAAATCCGCTAGACCGATTCTGAAGATACTTGGTCATTACTGGTTTCTAACGGATATACTGTCGACAGCTAAAAATCAAGAAACATAGAAATAGTGGGTACGATACTTGTTTTGTCACGCGACAGTATAATTTCCAGCAGGAGCCGAAACCGCGAGCATTTTCCGACTATCAATTTCTAGTATATTTTGTCTCTCATTTTTGTCTCAAGTTTGTTGTCATTCTGTAAATCATCGGCCAAGTTCTTCGGGTTTTATACTTTATTTTCATTCTCATCAGTTTCCAGAAAAGTAAGGGACATGGTTTGGTATAAATTAAATCTCCGCCATGCGGATTTTAAGCCGTATTTCAAATCCGTAATTCAAATTGATGCAACATGACAAAATGTCTAAAATAATGTATCATTTGTTTATGGATTTCATACAATTCTTTGTCGTGTAGTTTTAATTTTTAAAGATGGTTTTTATAATAAATCTATGCGTTCACTAGTGTCAGACATAGAATTAATTGATTAGGCCTTGTTCAGATTAAGCAATGTCAATTATAAAACTAAGATACCCAAATCAAACCAATGTAGGTGCACTGCATTAATATCATAGGATTAGAGAATATATAATACATCAAGAAGAAATGAATTCTGATTTAAGCATACCTTTAACTATAAACCAGCTCATACGAAAACCGTTTATACATAACTTTACGAATTAAAGCCAGATTTTCACAATTTTCATGCAGAATTCAAAATTCGATATTATTGTGGTTTTCATAAACAAATGCAAATGTAGCCAAAATATAGAGGAAAAACTAAATGTATAATAGTTGATGACAATTGTAACTGTTTCCCAATAATAATGGAAACTGATAATGACGATATATATATTTTTCTGTTCTTTGAAACTAATTTACTTCGGCTAATAATGTAATTTTGACATATTTTTGTTAATGATGGGGTTTACAGCTGGGCAGTACTGTCATTCCAAATGAAGCGAGTAACTTCCGTAGCACATATTAATGTAATGTACAAGTTTTGACACTACCTACAAAAAATTTTCAAAAACTAAATGTTTAGTGTTTATCCCAAGTTTAGTTTAATAGTTTAATAATGGTTTATTGCATTGAAATACAATAGGATTTGGCATCAGTCATACCGATTGAAATATACCTTTCTTTACTGCAGAAATTTATGACAGCATGGTAGATATACACATACAAAACACAACTTTTAACATTTGAATATCTTAAATAAGTATAAGTTTATGAAAACTACAAAAAAGGTGATCTGCTCATCACAAAAGATACCAGCGCCCATAGGCAATCCTATTATTTGCAAGAATTTTCTCACAAAGGTAAGCGAAGTTATCACCCGGAAACCATAAAATTTAGATTTTGTCTAAATCAAGGGCAATAATTCTGGAACGCAAAATCTGGTCAAATTCAAACTTGACCTTTATTTTATGAATAGAAATATTATCTCAAAATATTAAAACTTCCCTTTCAAGTATCTGGAAACGGACGGACAAAAGGATTCTTTATACCCCACCTTTGAAGGCGGAGGAAAAAAAAGGGTATAGATGGATATAAAAGCTAGCATACATCACATGAAAAGATTTGTTTGTCTTATGAAAGTACACATGTCTACCAAAATATTCAATTCGTTTTATCACTCAGATTGTCATTACTAATTTTGGCATAATGTTCACATCTTTAAATTTGAAAACAGTTGACATCTAAGAAGGAAATGAAAAGCATCCTCATAAGGATCACCACAGGAGCAATCTTGGTAGTGGTAGTTTGAAATATAAATGGTTGCCATGCTGGTTTTCAGAGCACTACATTAATGTCTCCATCTGGCGTGAAGTATATTTAGTTTTCTGTAATCCTCATTATAATTATTTTGTGCTGAAATCAAAATTGATTTGAAGTTTTGCTTGTCAACGAAAGTAAATAATACCTTCAGTTTTCATGGCTTAAGTTATTACAAAGGTTTAAAAGTTTACAGTAGACGGCATGAAGGATTTTTCGGTTACTTTTAGTCTGCATATTGATCATCATTATTTCTGAGCGTGTATTGGTTTACAGAGAACTATTGACCAATGGGTAGCCAAAGTTAGCGGAGTATATAGAGATTTGCACCAGTAAGATTATCATTAGTTTTAAGCATAATTTACAAAAAAATGTATATAAATATACATGTATATATATTGCATGTTTCCAAATAAAATTGGTTTTTCGTACCAGGACCGAAATCAAAATACTGAAAGTGTTCGCAGTTGGAAAAGTGACACATCCGCTTCTTTTACATCCTTTGTGGCATCACCTTGTACTTTTGGTAAAGAACTTTTTTATTGCGAAATACAAAGTTTGGTTGCTTTCCTATTAGACAATTTTTAATGGACAGGATCAAGGCCAGGTTTTCTTTTCAACCCAGCTGCTGGCCAGAGAATTTTTTTTGGCAAAAGTTAGGGCCAGAATTTTTTTTTCTAAAAAATACCAGCCCCCCTCCCCTTGAAAATCAAATGGTCCGTGCCTTACTAGACCAAAGTGTTAGTAAACTTTTTTACCCACTTTGGTTATTCGGCATGCTGGATCTAAGAGATAACTCCTTAACTTGGTAGCACTTTGAATGCAAAAAATATGTTTTTTTTTTCACAAGATTGCCCGTTGCTATGGCAACATTATGACAATCGTCAAGAATTCTACGACTTCACTTGCTTTTAAATCATTTGTAACCATTTTACCCATTTTTAGTCAATCAGCATGCATGTTTTGCGAGAAAATATTTATAAAATAACATCTTTAATAAGCATTCTCTACATTTTTGGGTAAAAAAATAGCAGTTACTATGGCAACGAGAGAACAAATAACATAAAGATTTGTAATTTATGTTCGAAACAATTGAAATGCATTGGATGTAGCAATATATTCGATGTATGTAGTTTTATAGCAGTTGAATTAAATGGAAAGAAGAGAATTCAAGGTGTAGATGCAAACTATAAAAAAAGTCGTTGCCATGGCAACAGAGTATGTTCATTTTGGAAATTGAAGCAATTTTTGTGCAAATAATAGTGTCCTCTATAAAAAACACAAATACTGTCAAGATCTGATATTAGGCCGATTTTGGCCCTTCGTGGCTCTACTCCTTTTCTTTTCTGATTAGTTCCAAATCCATATAAGCTACACATGGTGTCCGATGATTTGCTTTGTCTTTAGCTTGAATCCATTTTTTTTTAGAAATGCCCAATGAACTGTTGATGCAAGTATAATTGTTGTCATCACTACAGAAGTTTTACAATCACCATCGTGAGTTTTTTCTTATTATTTTACAGTGAGTTTGTCACAAATGTACTCTGACACAACACTTGTTTTAGCTTCTGTATGATATGTATATGTGGTTGGGCTTTTGACGGCCATTTATTGGAAATTATTGTCTTTCCCTGCGCCTACTTCAGCATGCAGAGTACTGCCACAAAAGCCATATCCGGTTGATCCAAACATATCAAGAGTTTGACCTGGAGTACTTATGGAAGTTCTACCAATGTTTGACAAGAAATATCCTTTTAATGTTTTTCACAATAAATAAATCTTAATTAAATAAAGAATGTACATGTATTTTTTTTTAATTTATTTTTAATTCTGTAAACAAATTATGGTCATCAATACAGAAATATACAAACAAGGTATTTGAGAAAATATGGAAACTAAATTGCATAAAGTTCAAATTCCATCGGGATAAATCAACAACAGAATTTCTATGATTTTTCTAATGTTTTGTTTATATATTTGTGTAATTATGATTCTGTTTTGAATACCTAATCAGAAACAGCAAATTCAGTAGATGTTTATTTTATCTGTTTGGTTTTGTGTGAAAACTGTAAAAAAAAAGTTATTGCCTTTGAAATGTTGGGAGCATCGTTTGATATACGGAAAAGCAGCCTGTTATAACTATGGGAAAGGATGATAAGATAAGTTTCAAATGCAAACAGGTTAAACAAACCTTTCAGGAGAACAAGATTAATGTGTTGGAATTGCCTTTACCTTTAGTTTTTTGGCCTTTCCTTTTGTGGTGGTCTTTTTTGGTTTATCATTGCGTCTTTTTAGTGACTTTCACTGTGTTCACTGTTCATAGTGCTTTTTTTCTGCTTTTCAAAATAAACAATGAAAGGATATGGAGTAAATGCACATGAAAAATCTCTACGAACACATGGTAAAACCAAGCAATGGAAGGCTTTTTATTTAAGTTTATCATTTTGAAGTCACAACGAAGCCATCAAAAGTGAGCTTTTCTCATACCTAATAGCTTGCTTTTTTACCTTCATACAGTTTGTTTGGTATCTTCTACTTTATACACCAAACTGCTGAAGAGTAGTAGTTTACATGCTATTTCCAAACACGGTAGGCTAATGTAACTACAGCTTTAAGAACCAAATTGTTGCCTCATTAATTGATGGAATTGTAAACCATACAGCACCACATTGGTACCAGCTTGCATTATCACCGCGTAAGAAAGCAGAATCAAGATCTGGTAGTTGTTCCTTGATTGTCTTCAATGTGTGCTCCAACAATACTGCCACAGCTTGAGAGTCTTGTTTAGTCTCTTCCAAACAATGAGTATGTATTCTTTTCTGAAAAGAAATAGTAGTATATGGATATCCTATCTCTGTGTCTATTGATATCATAAAAATAAACATTTTATGGTTTTAAAATTTTTAATCAAAATGGATTTCTCATCTTGGCTATAAGGACACATTTGAACCAGAAATAACAAGATGAAATGTGTGCATATCTTACTAAGAATAACCTAACTCGGTATACACAATATGGTGGATCAAATAAAAGATTGTCGTAATTTGAATTTAGAGTATGCAATATAGTACTAATATATCCACTAGCCAACTAAGATAGTAACATATCCAGATTCTTACATTTTATTGGTTATTTGTTCTCTATCAGGTTTTAGTTTATGGCTTCCAAATGTTTTGATTTCATATACACTGAAGACAAACAAGTTGTCAGAGCATCCATATGTAGTAATTCAGTGCTTCGGTATTAATCCTTTGTTACCACTGGGTCGATGCCACTGCTGGTGGACTGCTAGTCCCCGAGGGTATTCACCAGCCCAGTAGTCAGTGCTTCGGTGCTGACCCGAAAGCCGATTCTATTTGGAACC